>PVKE010024800.1:0-23533 GCA_004027555.1 Craseonycteris thonglongyai
AGCTCCACTTTGGCTGTAGTCCCCCAATCCCCCTTGTTTTTGCCAGCCCCGGTCCGCGCTCCGTGCTCCGTTCCTGTCCCCAAACTGCTCCTTCTCCCTCCCTCTCCCGCTCCCCCCTTTTTCCTCTAACCTTTGTGTGTTGTTCTGCGTTGTGTGGTTCTCTCAGCTGAGGGTGCTTCTCAGGGTTTCCCCTGTGGGTTCCTTTTTGTTCGTAAGTCCCTTCCCAGGTAGGTGTCTGGGTTCTCCTCTCATGCTGCCATCTTGCTCTCTCCTCTACCATCATCTTTCAACGAAGGCTTGCAAGAGGATGTTAAATCTCTCTGGGAGACCTGAGCTCAAAGCTTATTTTTGGAGGTAAATCAAGAGATAGGACGATCTGGTAATACATTAAAGGAGAACTCAGATCGAGTAAGATGTGATGAGATGATAATGAAGATAGTGAAAGAAAAACAGGAAAGAAAATGAAACAAAGTGCACTGTTGGAGTTCAGGAAATTGAACTCCATTTTTCTGTTTTTAGACAGAAAAATAATTAAGAAATTTACACAGTCGGGCTTTTCATTCCATAGTGTAATTGCAGATTTTTTTTAATCATATCAATAATTCACAAGGATTAGAGATATTCACAAGGATTGGGCTTTCTGAAAAATTTACTAAAAAATACCAACTTTCATAAATTTCAAAGGGAAATCCACAGGTTTCATTTCCCCAAAGCAGTGATGCAGGTAGGTAGACTTTGTTGTTAATAATCCTAAACAAAGTATGATTTTTTTTAATATATATTTTTTATTATTTATTTTTGACAGAGAGAGAGACAGAGACAGAGACAGAGACAGAGAGAGAACTGAACTGGGGGAACTCCCAATTCAGCATATGGTTCTGCACGGCCGGGGCCGGGATTCAGTCCTTGGTCCCCGGCATTGCAAAGTGAGCACTTAACCCACTGAGCCATCCCGGCTTCCCCTTATTTTATTGATGATCATAATAATTTAAAACTTTATTTATTAAGTTGGTTGGAGTGATGTTGCTCAGCAAGATTATATATGTTTCAAGTGTACAATTCTGTAACACATTGTCTATGTGTTGCATTTTGTGCCCAACACCCAGATTCAGTTCTACCATCACCATATATTTGACTCCGCTTTCCCATCCTCCACCACCCCCTTCCTTCTCCCTTGGTAACCACTAAATTTTTTGTGTCCACGATTTTCTGGTTCTTCATATGTTTGTCTTGTTCTTCTGTTACTTTGAGTTTTATATTCCACATATGAGTGAGGCTATCGGGTACTTGACTTTTTCTGACTTATTTCTCTTTGCATGATATCAAGGTAAATCCATGTTGTCAGAAATGGCAATAAAGTATTTCATTTTTTCTTATGACTGAGTAATATTCCACATCTTCTTTATCCAGTCATCTATTAGAGGACACTTTGGTTGTTTCCATTGCTCATCCACAGTGAATGCTGTAACACACATATGGGATACATATATCTTTGCAGATAAAGTATTTCAGATTTTTTCAAGGGTGGATATCCAGAAGAGAGATTGCTAGTCATATGGTAACTCTGTTCTTAATTTTTTGAGGAATCTCCATACTGTCTTTTATAGTGGTTGTACCAATTAACATTCCCACCAACAATGTATAAAGGTTCCCTTTTCTCTACAGGCTCTTCAACACTTGATATTATTTGTCTTATTGATAATAGCTATTCTAACAGGTACGAGGAGATGTCTCATTGTGGTACTGATTTGCATTTACCTACTAACTAGTGAAGTTGAGCATTTCTTTATATAACTGTTGTCCATTTCTCTCTTTTTGAGAGAAGTGTCTGTTCAGGTCTTTTACCCATTTTCTAATTGGATTGTCTATGTTTCTGTTGTTGAGTTGTAAGAGTTCTTTATGTATTTTGGATATTGGTCTCTTTATTAGAGGCAATGTTGCAAATATTTTCTCCCATTTGGTTGGTTCCCTCTTTATTTTATTGATTTCTTTTTTTCTATGCAGGAGCTTTTTATTTTGTTATAGTCTCTTTCATTTATATTTGCTTTTATTTCCCTTGCCCTTGAGGTAAAATTCATAAAATCCTCCTTGAACCCAAGTCCATAAGTGTTGTACTTATGTACAACAGTTCTATGTAATTTATTGTTTCAGGTCTTATGTGAAGGTCTTCGATTTATTTTGAGTTACCTTTGGTGTATGGTGACAGGTCACAGTTGAGATTTATTTTACCAGCACCATTTACTGACTACGCTTTCTTTTCTCCATTGCATGTTTTTTTGTTCCTCTGTTGAAAATTATCTGCTCATATATATGTGGGTTTATTTCTAGGTTTTTAATTCTATTTTATTGACTTACCTATTTTTATGCTAATACCATGCTGTTTTGATAACTGGGTTTTTTTAAATAAAACAAAAAACTATGATTAAATTTCTTAGCAGATAAATTATACATTAATTAGAAATTAGTATTTATCTGTTCCCTGACAGCTGAGGTTAAATAGGAAATTAGAATATAATTATTTTGTATACTTTTTAATTAATAATTTGCTTGTTCTTAATCTTGGATTTCTTTGTTTATTGACTCATGATATCAAAGTAAGTAGAACGTGTGTTGTTTCCTTTGACAGAATCGTATTTTTTTCCAAAAATTGAAAGACAATAGCTATTCATGAAGCAGCAACTATAGGCACATTTCCCTGATTCTTTGAAAAACAAGGTTTGCATATTTTGTATCACCAAGTACTCGGTGTTTATGGATCTTCCTGATTCTTCACTGTAATTATGGGATTATAATGATAATAAGAAGCATTTTGGAAGAACTACATAAAATATTTTAAAATTGGTTTAGTATCTAATGGATTTTTCCATTGAGGCTTATCATTAAATTAAAAAACTCTCTATTACTTTTTAATTATTGTCTATTTAGAATCATTTTTCAGACCCCAAATTTAAAGCTAATGATAACATAGACTTTCATTGGTGGTGTTGTTGATTATAAATCTTGTTTTAGGGGAAGCTGGGATGGCTCAGTGGTTTAAGCAGTTTAAGTGCTCGCTTTGCAGCCCCGGGCCCTGAGGATCAGATCCCTGCCCCGGCCCATGTGGACCCATATGCTGAGCTGGGGTGTGCCCCCAGTTCAGCTCTTGCCGGGGCCTACGCGGGAGGCTCCTGGCCCAGTTCCTGCCCTGCGCAGCCCTGTGGAGTGAAACTATATGGAAAACGAATACTGTCAACTATGGAGACTGCTCTGGGCCCTCCCTCTTCTCTCTGTCTCTCTCTCTGTCTGTCTCTCTGTCATAAAACAATAAAAATAAATCTTAAAAAAACACAACCTTGTTTCGGGAGTATAATAAACCTTTTTTAATCACTATGTTCAAGTTGAACTTTTTAAAACAAATTTCCTATCTCCAACAATAATGACTAATGTTTATGTAAGATGTTATAAATTGTATTGGTATTTATAAATATGATATTTTATAACTTTAGCATAGTATATTTTGATATTTTTATGATTTTACAAAGTTAATTGATAGTTGATGTATATAAAGAGAAACTTCAGATTGAGTTTTACAAAGTTGTGAAATAAACTAATATCATAAAGCATTTTGCCAAATCTAGTTGTGAAATTATAAGCACACTTTTTATAATCATTATGGACTTTTAAATACTACAAGTTTTTCTTTATCTTTTTGTATTATCTAAAAAAGACAATTTGGAATAAAGTGTAGAGCTATAGAATGTATTTTATAGAAAGCAATTTACTTTAGAGCAATTATATTATATTTTCTGAAAATTTAACATAATCTATAGAATATAGATGTTGTAAAAATTTTGCAATACCTGTACTGATTTTTATTTCTACTTCTAAAAGCTTTGTTTTATTTAACCAATTATATATTTTTCTTTTAATAGTAAAGTTTAGTCATTTGTAAATCTATTTTAGTTACCAAGTTTTAAAAAATATGGAATCCCCAAAAATAAATTATTAAGAAATATTTAATTCAACTTAATATGAAAATTTTGTTTTTTACATACTTGAAAGACAACATCTTTTTTTGTTATTGTTCAGTATCTTAAAATATATGCTCGCTAATTGTGTTTCTGGTAAGATTTTTATAATTGCATGCTTAAAGATTTAAAATATTATTGGTCACAGATTGTTTACATTTTAATATAACATGCATAAATAAATGAGTTGAGTGTCAGTTTAAAATTAAAAAAATATTCTAAAGCACTGTGATATAATGACATGGATCTATAACAAACATATATATTTGTAACTTGATATAAATCTTAAAAGCTGGTAAAATTTGTCATTAACTATTAAAGTAAATAATCTATAAGAGATACCTCAAAATTATTTCAATCATTCATACTTTCTGTACTTGAAATAGATAGATTTACTAACCACTTTCTGAAGTGTTTGCTATCTAGGCCTAAAAATTGAATTTAATGTCAAAGAAAAACCTTAACGTTTACATTCTATATATGGATAGGATAGTATATAGCATTTTAAGTTGTGAATATCTAGAATTTTCAAGTTTTTAAATTTATTTTAAAACGTAAAAAAATATTTACTATAAAACCTGAAAAATGCACATGTATTTAATTAAAATTACATCAAAAGATTAAGACAGTAAATGATACATACGAAATACAAAAAAATCCCACATAATTTAGAAATTACAAAAATATAATATATTCACCTAAACCAGAGGTTGCCAAACTTTCTGTATGAGGTCAGGTAGTGAAACTGTAGGATTTCTGTGCCAATTACTAACTCTGCTATTTATTGTACCTCACAATCATCTGTAGACAACAAATAAACAAGGAAGCATGGAGTGTGGTCATGTTCCAATAAAATTTTGTTTACAAATAAGGGCCCATCCTAAGTTACCTCTCCCAACACTGCATAGCAATTTTCAGCTCACACATTCTTACTGAACTACTTTCCTAGTTAGAAAGTTTCTCAAATGGACATTTCATCAGAGTTTCTTCATATTCAGCCCAACTCTGATAAAATGGGTTGTTTCACACAGTGATAGTATTAAGGAACACAGACCTTAGCTTTTACAAATGAAGTTTTTAAAACTAGGAAAAAAATTTTAAGGAATACTGTTAGAGAGGTAAAATAATACAAGTATTTCATATCAGATTATGATCAACAATATATTCAACAACCATTTCTTTAGACAGATATTTCATTTTATTTTTTTTACAATTTTTAAAAAAATTTTATTTTTGACAGAGAGAGAGAGAGAGAGAGAGAGAGAGAGATACAGAGACACAGAGAGAACTGAACTGGGAGAGCTCCCAGTTCAGCATATGGGTTCGCACGGGCCAGGGCCGGGATTCGATCCTTGGTCCCCGGCGCTGCAAAGTGAGCGCTTAACCCACTGAGCCATCTCGGCTTCCCCATATATTTCATTTTAGTATGGCATTTTCATAAGACATTAATCAATAGATCTATTCTAATAAACATATGTGTATAAAAAAACACACATAGATATTCACACATATACAAGGGGAGGCCCACAAGCAACCAGAGTTTATTTATAAAACTGTGCATTTACTCTTACATGTTAAAATTTCAGTCACCTTCAAAGTGCTCTGTGTTTGATACAATGTACCTAATCAAGACTCTTTCTGCTCTCAAAAGAATTATTGAACTTGTTCATTTTGATGTTTTTAAGTGCTTCTATTGTTTTTTGGTTTTACCTCTTCCACATCAGAAGGACATTTTCCTTTGAGGCCTTTTTTTTTTTTTTTTTTAATCCAGAGAAACAAATAAAAAATAGTCACTCAGGATGAAATTGGGTGAATAGGGAGATGGGGCATGGGGTCATGTTGTTTTTAGTCAAAAACTGCTGAACACTTATGTGGTGTGGACAAGTGTGTTGTCATGTTGCACCTTGTTTCTGTAAAATCACCCACCATGACACAGGCAAATGCATTGAAAGAGTCTTCAACAAAAAGTTCACTGAAGTTAAACGCTGCCTTTCACAATACCACCAGCTGGTACATGGATGCAGATGGGTTCCTAGAACACTCAGCTAGTTGGGGAAGCCGGTGCTACAAGGAGCCCAACCTCCAGAAGATAATCCCAGTTTTTTGGGGTCCCTCCTCCTATACACATATATGTATATACAATTATCTAAGTACATATATAAGCTTGTCATTTAATTTGGTGCCAATGACATATATATGCTTTATATTATTTCACATTTAATTCTGTTTCAGTTGAATATCTGGCACATTATTCACATGTGATGTTTAATTTCTAAATGGTTTTCTATTTGTCTGGCACTGAAAAATTGTAACCAAGAAATGTACACTTTTCACCATATCTATACTTTTCATGGGTATCTCTAAGGTAGACCTATTACACTGGCTTCAATACTATTGGTTCATACTGGCTTTCAACATGTGGCTTTAAAACTTCAGGCATGGTGTAATTTTCTGAATTATTCACACACAAATCACTCCAGGGGATTCCATTTAAGCATGATGGGAGAGCTACTTATAGCAGGAAGACATGAAGAGTCTTGTTCTGTAGTTCGTATCCAGAATACATTAAGGAGAATGATAACATAATGGTCATGACCTCAATGTGTTAAATGTAACCATTCAGAGATGATAGAGATGATGATTATCTCGTATCTCAGATAAGTGTTTAATCATCATTTTCTCCACTTATTTGTTATTAGGTGAATATACATTTAAAAAGAAGAAAAAGAGGACTAATTCACTAAGTGGTTTTCATTCTACATAATACATATTCAGTTAAAAAAATGCCCAACACAAGTATCGCTATAAAAAATAATGGAATAAATGGTCTCTTAAACTAATCATAGAAGAATACTATTATTACTGCTGCTAATAATCACACATTTTAAAGAAAAGCATCTAAAATAGCTAATAGAGATATAAGCAAAATCACATTTCAAATAATCTAACATTTATATAAATTTAGGTGAATATTACAAATGATTTGGCATAAAATAGAATTTTATATGTTTAAAAAATGTAAAGCAACTTTTGAGTTCTAGGAAAAGTACATGAAGGTACAAATATAGTCCCATGATAAGTAAAATAAGATGAATGTGATGATATTTGTATAATTTTATAATACCTACTTTGATTATGAAGTTTGTTTTCATTTGTAAATCATTTTCTGCTCAATCCATAAAGTATCCAGCTTTCATAGTCTAAAAACATGTGTGGATCCAACTGCTGTAATGATTGAGGCATGTGAAAGAGTCTTAATGAAGGAATAAGTTTGGTATGAATGACACTTTGAAAATAACTACTACACAATTCACTGAAGAGAATAACTTGTAGAAGATTATAGGTGCAGGTTCGATCCTATGAGAATCTGTAAACCATAATATATTCCTGTTGCCTATTAGACGATTTTAAGTAGCATGATGGAATAATATTCAATATAAAAAAATGTCACCTGAAAACCCTCTGGAGATGACTTGTTAGGAAGAAAAATTGGAAGTTGATAATTGGGCAGATTCTAGAAATAATTTGAGCATAGAAACAAATTCTGATTGATTGATCATACAGAATGATTAGGAAAGTGGAAAGTGGAAATAATGTTGGCTGGAGAGAAAGAGATTATAGGTAGGTGGAAGAGGAGAAGCAAAGTTCAATTTACCTGTAAAACACCCAACAAGAGATTTCACAGCCCTGGAATGTACATGTCTGGCATTTATAATGTATGCCCGAAGTCAGAAAATACATCTAATAATTATCTGCATGAAAATAGCGAAGAGAACTATGGAAATCAAAGATATACCTACCAATGAATACCGACACACTTTCTTTGAGGAATGGCAAAGTTAAATTTCTATTTTGACAAATATACTACAATTTCTTCCTGCTAAGTCTTATGTTTTCCTTTAGTGACAAATGAAGCAGGTGAGAAGGAAACAGTTTTATTTAAGTAAATATTTTTTTAACATTCAGAATGTTACCCTTTAATCAACATAATTATAAGATATATATTTTTAATAAAACAAAATTGTTCCTTATTGATTTTTGCAAATATTATTTGCTACACATAAGTTGTTCCATGAAAAATAAAAACCATATTGTATAATTTACAGTTAAGTTTGGGTAGTATAATTTAGATTTTATTACATGAACCTTGTATAGTGTTTTTAACAGTAAAAAAAAACTGAAAGAAAACTAAGATTCAAAATAAATAAATACATAAACACTTATATTTTAAAGATTTTTTGTAGGTCTACAGTTTAGAGCTATTATTTTCAAAGACTATTTTCTTCCTCAGAAAACATTGTATTTGAGAATCTTATTTTGTACTTAAATGCAGAATTTATTAAATTTCTAGTTGGCTTTAGGCTGAAAAATATATTTGAAATTAATGTAGGAATAGAAATGTAAAATAAAATAAAAGGTAGTAATTTAATTTGAGGAAAAAATATTTCTCAGGATTTCCAACATGAAGCTACTTTTAAAGAAAAAAAATATAAATACCTATGATAGCTAGAAGATAGTAATATTTCTTTATTGCCATCTGTCTTAGCTCACTGAAAGAAATTTTGTGCTTGAAAAAATCTAGTGTTTCACACTTATAAGATGTTCATTAATAATTGTTCATTTTATAGTGATTGTCACTTTGTAAGATTTGTACTAAAATAAATGACCACACGAATACATTTCTTTGGAAGTATTCCTGAATTCATATTTTTCATTTAGCATGAAAGGAAACTCACTTATAGGTGGATTATAAAACTGAAAGTAACAAAGAAACAAAAACGTATGGATACATTTGATGGTTTGGTGGTTACCTGAGGGTAAGTGGGGAGGGAGGAGGGTGAGTCTGGGTAGCGGGGAGGAGTTGGGAGTGGGCACCAGATATATGGTGATAGAAGGAGAGCTGATTCTAGGTGGTGAGCACGTAATGCAATACCTAGGTGATGTAATGTAGATTTGTACACCCAGAAGCTATCTAATTGTTACTAACCAATGTCACCCCAATAAATTTAACAATAAAAAAATGATTTTTAATATGAAGAAAACTTTATAATTATCTTGTGAAAGAAAACATCCATGAAAAAGTGACAAAAATTATCTCTGATGATGGATTAAAGCAATTGTTGAAAGTAAAAACATTCTATTAATACAATTTTAAATTTATAATAGGCAATGCTAATAAAGATATTAAAAATTCAAGTAACCAAGATAGTATATAAAAAGTGCGTAGAAGAGTGCCTAAAGAAACCAATGCAAAGAACTTTTATTACTTGGTAAAATGAAAATAAACAAAACAACTGAAATATGGGCAAAAAGTATCAACAGACACCTTATCAAAAAAATATACAAATGGCCAAAAATTGTGTGAAAAGATTCTTGACAATATATATCATTAGAAGATTTAATATCAAATAAAAAATGAGGTACCACTACTTATATGTTAGAAAAAATAAAAAGAGTAAAATATTAACTCAGCAATATTTAACAGATCATGGAAACTGAGTGAAATTTATAAGGTAAAATAAAAGTTTTAAAATGGAATAAACTTCTTAGAGCAAGCAAAGCGATTCCTCTGTGTAAAAAAATACTGAAGTATCTGTTGGTGACTAAGACCATACTTGTGATTCTCTCTAATTTATCTTTGCCATTCCAGAAACATTTATAATTAAACTGCAAACAATGAGAAACACCATTTAAAAAGTGAATCACACTCAAATATTGATGCAGAGGGGAAAAGAACACCCCACAATATTTACAGAATTCATGTCTACAGATTAAAAGTACAGAAGACTTTTGTTCATGCACTTTTGGAATAATAGTCATTGAGACAAACCAGAGCCATGAAAGTGCCAAAAGAATAAAAACAGATATTATTGCAAATTCCTGAAATAAGAAGTAAAGGGATTCTACAACTATGTGTGAGTTAGCCAGTAAGCTTGACGTGTGTCTTTGACAACATTTTAGAACAGATTGTGTAGCAGATTGCTTGTGAACATTTTACAAGATAGTGTTGATCACTAGGCACCAACATAAATGCATGTGTTGCAAATCATATCAAAGTAATTGCCTTTCAATTATTATTGTGACAATTAGGTAAGTATATTAGAGGGTATGAAGATGTTAACATTTTGGTAATAGTGAAGAATTTTACAAAAATTAATGTCAAAATGTACATGTGTTTCTAGAATGGTACTGGCATGAAAATATTATTATATGAAATGTTTTTTTCATTTAATAGCTCTAGTTAATTCTTGCTATAAATTGTTCTGAATAAGTATTGTATATCAGAACCACTTGTGGATATTTTTTCTAAAAACATAGGTTTAGATCCAGGCCCTACCCTTAAAATCCTGATGCAGTAACTCTAGTTATACTTATGCCATTTCAAAAAAGTAAGTTGTTAGATAATATAATATAGTTATTTTTAAAGTTAATATAAAACACTAATGCTATTTATAATTATCTTTTTATTTGTGGGACTACAATATTTATAAATGACTGTATTCTCTACTCAATTTTTCTATAGCCACTTAATCTACAATTCAATCATGACTGTGCTATTTTCAGTTTTTACATTAAATTGAATTTTCTAATTTTAAATCTATTTTCAACACGACGTGGAGAGTAACCCTTTAGAGCAGGTGTATCCAAACTTTTGTTTTTACTGGGCCACACTGGAAAACGAATTGACTCGGACAACACATAAAATATACTAACACCAATGATAGCTGATGAACTAAAAAAACAGTTGCAAAAAAATCTCATAGTGTTTTAAGAAAGTTTACAAATTTGTGTTGGGCTACATTCAAAGCCATCTTGGGCTGTGTGATGTCTGTGGGCCACAGGTTGGACACACTTGCTTTAGAAGTAATATCATACTGTGAGTCCTCTCAAAAACCTTTAATGACTCCATTTCTCATAAGGAATAATGTCTTTATCCACAATGTTCAATATAACTGCGATCCCTCAACCTGCTCTCAGATCTCACCTTCTAATGACTTTCTCATTCACTCCACTTTAGCTCAATTGGACTATCTCAAACAATAGATTGGACTGGTCCTCAAACAATCTGGGAATCCAACTATCTTGGGGTCTGAATTTGCAGTCCTGTGTCCCCAGATATCCACATGGATTTGTCTATCACCAGTTTATTTTAATTATTTTTTGTCTCTCACAAAACAATTTTTATCTATTTTTTTTCAATGTTATATCTACAAATACTTAACAGGGTTTATATACTAGGCGGAACATACATTAATGAGTGGATACATAAATCAATTAAGTTACCTCTATACTTTTTTATCCTAAAATGTAACTATTGTTTTTACTTGAAATTACTTAAAATATTGATAATATGTTACTGACTATAGAATTATATGAGACAACATTCTATTTCATGTTTCTATCCTCATAAAAACATTTAATGATAAAAAAATAACAATAATACAAATACTTTCAAAGACTACATATCTTAGTCATTTGATTGCTTTATTCATAATTCTGACATACTATATTTTAAGTTGATAGTAAAACAACTAGGTATCAAATACAAAGGAATAAATCTGAACCCATGTCTCACATATAAACATTTTAACTCGAATTATGTTTAAATGTAAGAGCTAAAACTATATGGACTCTTAGAAGAAAGAATGGAGTAAATCTCAGAGTCTTTATCTTAATGATGCTCATAATGAGTACAAGCAAAAAATATAATAAAGCTGACTTCATCAACATTTTTTGAAAGTGTGCTTTAAAAGATGTTATCAAGAGATGAAAAGTGGAGATACTGGGATAGCTCACAGGTTGAGTGCTTGCCTCCAAATTTGGAGGTCTGCGGTTCAAATTTGGCCCTGGCCTGTGAAAATTTATACGCTGAACTGTGGTGAGATTGTAACCGCCCTGATAGCACAGTAGGAAATGTTCTTGCCTCCCATATGGAGGGCATCCTGTTCAGCTGCTGCCCAGCATTGACCCCATACATGTTGGCAAGAACATGGAGAAAATGGAATCCAATACATTGCTGATGTGAATGTAAAATGATACAGTTATTTTGACAAAATATTTGGCTGTTCTTCAGTACGTTTAATATATAGTTACAGTATGACCAAAAATTTTCATTCCTAAACACATACCTCAAATTAGTGAAAAATGTACTTCTGCTTAAAAACTTGAGCACATATTCATTGCAGCTAGTTAATAATAATAACAATAATAATAAATAGCAACAATCCCAAAATTTGTTAACTCATTAATCAGTAAACAAAATAAGGGGTATTCCTATAATGGACTGTAATTGGCAATAAGAAAATAATAAAGTGTTGATATATACTACAAGATAGATGGAGCATGAAAACACTATGCCAATGAAAGAAGCTAATCAAAATCTACACTACATATTTCTATTTTTATTTTCAAAATAGGCAAATTCGTAGAGACAGAAAGTAAGTTAGTACTTATGAATGGGAAAAAAGGGGAGAATGAGGAATGTTGCTAACGTGTGTGAGTTTTCTTTTTCAAGGAAAAAACATTTACTAAAATTACGTAAGTGAAGATTGCACATTCTGTGAATATACTAAAAAAAAAAATTAAAACCTTCTGAATTGTACTCTTTAGAAGAATGTGTTTTATGGTATGTAAATTATATCTCAATGAAGCTGCTTTAAAATCTCAATATATAAATTGTGACTAATTACCTAATATTCTTTTTGGAAGTTGGAAACGCATCTTTCAAGAAGCTTCATCTTTTAAGAAGCTTCCATTTACTTTTATTTTGAGTAGAATTTTCTTGTAGTAAATATAACAACGAAAGATTGCCTTTTTTCTTGATAATTAAATTTTGGTTTACTGGTGGGTATATACAGAAGGTGGCAATTTTATTGTCCTGTTCAAAAGCCTGAGTCTTACCACATGGCTCTGGTTAATTCTATGTGTATAAACCAAACTGTGCCCCCTATGAAACTGCACACTAAACATACTTGCATGAATCTAGAGTGTGTGCCCACTCCTAAAGTTGAAAAGTTATGGAATGGCTGGAAAGCTCTCCTGTTTATCAGAAAGTCCCTGGAAAAAATATCTTTTGTTTGTTTGTTTGTTTGTTTTTGTTTTGAGGAAATCTTTATACATGGTATACAAAATAGGTTTGGCTGAAAACAAGCTACATAGAAAATAAAATAAGCAAAATGCTGAAAGCAGTAGAAGTATGAAGAAGCAGATGATGTAATGTGGAGAGTACAGTTTTGAGTAATAATGTGTTTTGAGAAACCTACCTATACAAAGAAGTATAGAAAAAGGATCTGAATCATGGACATGGTAATTTCTAGAACTACTCTTATAATGCTAAGATACCGGACAACTCACAGAGCTATATTGAAACCTAAAATGCAATAAACACCATCTCCTTCACTGTGAAGCCTACATAGATGGCTTGTATTAATAATTTTATTTTCCAATGAGTTCATAAATTAAATCCTGTATTTGAGATAATGTAGCACATAGTTCTTCTAAGCAAGTCTATAAATAACATCTTCTTTCAGTTCTTTTTGCTTTTTTTTCTCTTGTGGCTATATACAAGGACTATCCAGGAAAAAACCCAGCCATAAATGCCTCTATTTTTCATATTACATAGCTGAGTAATTTCCAGACAGCCTTCATATATCAGTATTAAAATTATTTTTTATATATGAATCAGATCTATCCTTTTAAATTTGAAAATATGCTCTTTTCTCCTTGTCCTCCACTAAACCCCATATACACTGTTTTAAACATTTCTTATTTTTTGGATTATATCAGAGCTTACTCAGATCCTAAGCTTTCATTTCAAATTCCACTACTTTTCCTTTTTCTTTTTTTAAAGCTTCTCTGGTAATTTCTTTCATCATTACCAAAATGTCTAGCTACTCTAATATCTTTTATACCTTAATGATCCCATCTAAAACCATTTCTATTTTCAATGCATGGTATCTCTTGTTGTTGAATGTAATTTCTACTTTGATGATACTATTTAAATAACTATTATTATCTTTTCATAGGTATCATTATAGACAAAATTCTGTATTTTATTATGGTTTTCACCCACAAAGTGATATAATATCTGAAATACTAAAGGGAATTAAAAAAACATTTAATTCTTGGTTTTACTCTACTAAGAAAATGTCAGAGTGTTTAGTTTCTATTATTGTTTCCCTCTTTAGATTCTGTTTTTATTTTGCCAACAAATTATAAATTATGAGTATGGTCATAGATATTTTCTCAGTATTTTTGTATTTGTTTTGTTTAAAAAAAATTTTGTCTATTATTTCATTCATTTGGAAATATTATATATAATACATTATAATTATATATATAATACATATATAATTAATATATGTATTATACATATATATTTAATATATGTATGTATTAATATATATATATATATAAAGAGAGAGAGAGAGAGAGAGAGAGAGAGAGAAAGAGAGAGAGAGAGAGAGAGAGAGAGAGAGAGGCTGTCTGGACAGTATCCAGCCATATCCAGCCATGTAAAGATGAAAAAATAGAGGTATTTATGGATGGATTTTTTTTCTAGACAGCCCTCATATATATATTTATATGTACGTACATATACTGATCACTCTTCTCATTTTCAATTACATTATTTTAGAGCAAGCCGCATGGACTAGAGCAATAGTTTCCAAATCAATAAACTAGTTTCTGTGCTGTTTCTCCTACCACTCCTTGCTCCCTCCCCCAACATCCCCCGGGTCACTTTGCCATATATAGTCACTATTATACACCATTTTATTATTGTTATGGTTTTTAAATTATGTTTATTATTTCTAAACCTCTTCAATATATTTCCATTATATTAAAAAGGCAAATGCAACATCTCACCGAAGAAGATACAAAAATTGCAAATACACATATGGAAAGGTGCTCAACATTATATATTATTAGAGGATTGGATATTAATATGAGATACCACTGCACTTCTACGATCACAGCTAAACTCCATAGCACTGACAGCATCAAATGCTGCTGCAGATGTAGAATAACAGGAACTGTCATTCATTGCTGATGATAATACAAATAATACAGTCGCTATGGAAGACACTGGCAGACTTTTACAAACCAAAACATACTCTTACCCTACAATACAGCAATTATGTTTCTTGGCAGTTGCTCAAATGAGTAGACATTTTTATTGACACCCAAACCTCTACACAGGTGGTTATAGCAGCCTTCTTCATAATTGCCCAAACTGAGAAGCAACCAAGATGTCCTCCAGTAGGTGAATAAACAATCGGTAGTATATCTAGCCAATTGAATATTATTTAGTACTAAAAATGAGCAATCAAACCATGAAAAGACACGCAGTGACCTTCATTGTATGTAGGTAAATGAAAGAAGACAACCTGAAGAGGCTGCATCATTGCATTTATCTGCTAGTGCTGTCGTACCAAAATACTACGGAGTGGGAGGCTTTGCAGAAATGTACAGTATTTCTCAGAGTTGTGGAGAATGAAAAGTTGAAGATCAAGGTGCCAGTAGGTTTGGTTCCTCCTGCAGCCTCTCTTCCTGGCTTGGAGTATCCTCACACGGCCTTTTCCCTGCTTATGCACATACCTGAAATTTTATTCTTTTTTTATGAGAACTCCCGTCATCTTGGATTATGGCCCCAAATACAGTCACAACCAGGGTTAGGAATTGAACAGATTAACTTTGGACACACAATTCAGTATATAGCAGATATGTTGTTGTTGTTTTTTTCTTTAGTATTTATTTTATTGTTTGAGAGATAGAGAGAAAGAGAAGTGGGGAGGGCCCAGAGCAGTCTCCAAAGTTGTCCATCATTAGTTGTCATGTGGTTTCATTCCACACAGGTGGAGGTGGGGCTGCATGAGGCAGGAACCAAATGAGGAGCCCCCCCCCCCCATCCTTTTGGTTACAAGAAGAGCCGCAGTTTAGCATATGGGTTTGCATGGGCTGGGCCAGGTTTTGATCCCCAGACCTTGTGGTTGCAAGAGAAGCATTTAACCTGTTGAGCTATCCCAGTATCCCCCATAACAGGTATATTGTTTGTGATTCCAACTGTACGACCTTCTAGGAGCAACAAAACTATGGAAATAGTAAAAAAAAGGAAAAGAAAAAAAGTCAGTGTTTTCCAGAGATTATACACAAGTAGGGAAAAATAAATAACTGGACCAGGGCTTTTGGGTCAGTGAAACTACTGTGTTTAATACTGCCGTGGTGGATGCATGTCATTATACTTTTAGCAAAAACTGTAAAAGCTCCAACACCAAGAGTGAACCCTCATGCAAACTATGTACTTCAGGCATGTCAAACCTGTGGTCCAAAATGGCTTTGAATGCGGCCCAACATAAATTCTTAAAACATGATGTTTGTGTGTGTGTGACCCCCTCCCCATTTATTGTTTTTAGTTCATTAGCTATTATTACTGTTACTATATTTCATGTGAGTCTGAAGCCAACTCTTCTTCCACTGTGGCCCAGAAAAGCCAAAAAGTTGAACACCACTGATGTAATTTGAGTGATTATAATATTTCAATGTAGGTTCATCAACTGTAGCAAATGTACCACTCTGGTGGGGAATGCTGATACTGTGGTAGTTTGAGGGTATGTGTGCTTTCTGCCCAATTTTGCTGTGAACCTAAAACTTCTGTAAAATATAAAGTTAAAAAAAAAAAAAGACAAAGGTACTATGTATATAAGTTTCCGAGGGTTACTATAAGAAAGTACCCAAAATTGAGTATTTTAGAGCAACAGACATCTATTTTTTCAGGGGTCAGGAGGCTAGAGGTATGAACCAAGGTGTCAGCAGGTCTGTGTTTTCTCTGATTCACCTGTAGGTGAATACTTCCTTGCTTCTTCGTAGTCTTGCATTGTTTGCTGGCAATCTTTGGTGTTCCTGGGCTTTCACATGGCTGTTAACAGTGCGTCTTTCTGTCTTCAGATGAATGTCTTTTTATAAAGACACCAGCATAATGGATTAGGGGCCTACCCAATTCCAGAAGGATTTCATCTAAATCAATTATACCAGCGATGTCCTTATTTCCAAACAAATTTCACATTTTCTGGTACAGGGGGTTAGGGTTTCAACACATCTTTTTGTTTTTAAGGGGTGAGAAGACAAAATTTAACCCATAGTAATACAACATGTTGTTTATACTCTGACCCCTGATTTGCCCTGAATTCACTTTCTGCCCGTCCGTTCTTTATCCATTGTGCTAAGGCTACATGGGCCTCAGTGTCATTCTACGAACATGCCAAATATATTCTCACACCAGGGCCTCTCTAGTTGTGGTTTCTTCTGCTTGGAATACCGTTCCCTGGATACAGTTACGTGCCTCTACGTAACTTTTCATTCAGATCCCAGCTCAGAGGTAATTTCCTGAGCAAGCCTTCTCCGGCCAACCAAGCTGCTACATGCTCTTGCTTTTATTTGTCATCACAATCCTTCTTGTTACTTGATGTTTCTTTTATTTAATAAATATTCCTATTCAAGAATATTGTATCTCCACCAACTGGAAAGGCTTACCACACGGTAGGTACTCAATGATTATAAATTGAGTGGAATATGAAAGTCTGATGCAATAGATTTAGATTCATTATCAGCCCAATCATTCTAACCTTAGCCCATGAAATCCAAGGGTAACCTAGATACTCTTTCACTCTTTGTGATTATAAGGCTCCCATTTCTTTCTCTGTTTTTTCTTTAATTGCTAACTGGGTTTCTCTCTGTTTTATGTAATTGAAATATTCTCTTTTATAAGGGTTACTTTCTAAAACTAGAGATGAAAGTAAAAATCTTACACCACAAATGTTATCTTCTACCATTTCTAAAACCCCCATAAAAGTATAATTTTATCATGAATTTAGAATATAGGGGAAGCCGGGATGGCTCAGTGGATTAATTGCTCACTTTGCAGTGCCGGGGACCATGGATCAAATCCCGGCCCCGGTCCGTGCGGACCCATATGCTGAACAGGGGAGTTCCCCCAGTTCAATTTTCTCTCTGTCTCTATCTCTCTCTCTCTCTCTCTCTCTCTGTCTGTCAATAAATAAATAAATAAATGAATAAATAAAAATCTGCTTTGACTGGTATAAGTATAGAATATAAAGACTGGAGTAGTAAATTATATATAAAAATGTGAGGTATAAACTATAATGCGTGACATAATAAAATACATATTCAAAATCTGATATTGTAACATTTACAATCCATATAATAAAAGAGAAAAAAGTGTACAATTGAAATTGTTGAAGCTAAATATGGAAATATGACTATTACTGATTCTGAAGAGTCTTCATAACACGACTCCCAAACTAACATCCATCTACGACAGTTGTACCTATTTACGTTATTACCCTGGACAGTGCTAATTACTGTTCTTCCACAGTGATGTACTATGCTGATGGAAGAGCAAGGTGCTTTTCTAACCAAGGTCAACCTTATTTTATTAGTCTACAACTAAATGTGTTGTTCTTAGTTTGTCATAATATCCCGAGTCAAATAACCAGTTTAGTTGACCAGCTCTTTCATGTAATTGGCCATTGAGTATAGCGTCTTAGGTATCTACTATAAATTTTTTGTCAGGACCAGCTGGGGTAGAGCACATGATGTTACACAGGTGACTCCTCTGTCTCTCTCTTTTTTCTTTTGTTTTTTTAAAGATTTTATTGTTTTTGACAGAGAGAGACAGACAGACAGAAACAGAGAGAAGGAAGAGGGCCCAGAGCAGTTGCCATAGTTGCACGTCATCAGTTTTAGACATGGTTTTGTTCCACCCAGGTGGGTGGGGGCCACACAGGGCAGGAACTGGAACAGGGTCTTCCCTGAGATTTAATTCTCAGTAGTGGGGACTGCAAAGCGAGCTTATCCCACTGAGTCATCTCGGCTTCCCTCACTGGTGATTTCTGCTGAGAACCCACTGATGCTGCTGAGCAGAGCTGGGGCACACAGTTTCTTGTCCCTCAGGATAAGTTGCTTTTCCACTCAAAGAACAAGTCCATTACATAAGTTAAAACCTTCATCTTTCTTTTACTTATTGTATAGTGATAGCTGTAGAACCTGTCCTCAAAACTTCTTCCTGTGAGCACGTCTCTCCTACTGGACTCATTGGATTATGTTAACATCGTCCATCCTTGGATAACTTCTCTTAGTTAACCAAATCCTGCTGAATAGACCTTGCAATGTTTTATTTGAAAAAAGAGAAGTTTACTATACATTTAAAAAAATTTATTTTATAGTTTTTGACAGAGACAGAGAGAGACAGAGAGAATGGGGAGGGCCCAGAACAGTCTCCATAGTTTCATGTCATCAGTTTTCAACACAGTTTCCTTCCACACGAATGGGAGGGGGCCACACAGGGCAGGAATTGGACTGGGGGCCTCCTGTGTGGGAGGGATATACCCTCAAGCTGGGGGCCCAACTAGGGGGTGAGAACTAAACTGGGGGCCTCCTGTGTGGGAAGCACACCTCAGTTCAGCATATGGGCTCACAGGGGCTGGGGCCGGGATTCGATCCTCGGTCCCCACGGCTGCAAAGCGAGTGCTTAATCCACTGAGCCATCCAGGCTTCCCCTACATTTTCTATTTGTTATAGTTCCAAATTACTTTCTCAGTGTCTTTCATGCATTTCATTATTCCTTGTTTGTAATCCTGCAAGATATATCATTTGATTTCAGTCCATAACTCATCCTTTGATATTGACCTTCTCTATTGTTGTTTGATGTGACCCTTCCCCTTTTAGCAGTAAGCCTGGATAGCCTCCTTCACTATATAATCTCCAACAGACTGATGCAAATACCATCTATGGAATTAATATATAACTAACAACTTTAATTCATTGAGCATGTTTTTGTAACTCTTAAAATAACTCAACCCAGCATCCCCACGTGCAGCTTGAAGTATGACTGGCTTCAAGAGGTATAACTGGGCAGACCTCATAGGTATTGTGATTTATATATTGTTCACACAGAGTAGCCTTTCTCATTCTTCTATCTAAATCCATATACAAACACACATTCCAGACCACTTACTATTTCTAAATATTCTTGTGGTGCTCTGCACAAATAAGACATTGCCATCCACAAGTCATGCTCAACTACTTGTTTTCTCTATAGTGAAGGTTTTTAGCTCATCTATCCATATGGTCACAGTATCCTCCTGTGACTAGGTACAGGCATTCATATAACAGCTGCCTAGATTTAAGAGCTCCTGCTCTGAAATAGAACAAATGGCACAATCTGGAAACAAACCCCATGACTATTCCTGTTTTAAGAGAGTTCTCTAATGAAGAAAAGTAAGTATGCCAAAATAAGCCAACTATGCCTCAAACTATGCTGCTTTTCCTTATGCTTTAGAGTTCCTTAAAAATGGCTCAATTTTGAAGATGTTCTGCATAAATATTTTAAGTCCTCAGAGAAGAAAATAGTAATGATTTCAGTGACAGTCCCCCCCAAAACTGAAGCAATATTAAAAAAAAACTGAATTTGACTTATTTATTATTAATTCTCAGTATAGGAATACATTTCAAAGAAAATTCACATTTTGTAACATTCTAAGTGTGACAAATTATTTTTACCTAAAAAGAGATATTAATAAAAAGAGTTTTTGTTTATGGGAAAAACAGGCGAAGGTAATATAAAGCAACACAAAGATGATGCTCTTTAAAAATCAGGTATTTAGAAACCCTAAATCTATTATTGGATCAATTAAAAATATTTTTTTAAAGGAGACTATCTACCATGCTTCAATTAGGTAGAAAATAGCTCAATTATGTTCTTCTTCAGTCTTTCATATATGTATGGTCAATAGAAGAGACCAGAGAATTTGCTTAATTAGTTTTTATGAAATTAATATATGATTAATAACTTTGGTCGAGTGAGTATCTCCTATATTCAAATCTTTTATTTCTAGGTTACATATATTAAAATGGTCAAGTTTTGAGTCATAATTGCTTCCATTTTGAATGCATTTTGAATGTCAACAAATTTTGACAATATCTAAAAGACACTTTAAACAGCATAGAGTGCTTTCATCTCTCCAAAAAGTTTACTTCTTCTTCAATGTAGGAAATCTCCACCCCCTTACCAATTCAAGGCCTCAGGTATTTTCTCACATACTTTCTGTCATTACGTATTTGTCTTTCCTAGAAGTACATACATATGGAATTATTCAGTAGGCAGTTTTTTGTATGCTTGGCTTCTTTTGATCAGCATTTTTTAAAAAATCAATCCATGTTGTTTCACCTATTAGTCATTCATTCATTTTGTTATGAGGTATATTGAATATACCATCATTTGTTTAACTATTCACTTATTGTTGGACATTTTGGTTGTTTTTAGTTTGAGAATATTATGGACATAAATTCTTGTGTAAGTTTTTATGTAGACGTATGTTTTCATTTCTTTTAGACAATACATTTTGGTGTGGGTTTACTAGGTTGTACGGTGAACATATGATTAATTTGATGAGAAGTACTAACTTATATTCTCACCACTCTGTAGGAAAGTTCTAATTGCTCCGAATCCTAAACAACACTTGTCATGGTCAACCTTTTAAATTGTATTCATTCTAATGGGTATTATGAATCTGATGATAATTTTAATTTGCATTTTCTTATTGATCTTAATTATCTCAATTTTTTAAGCTGAGAATTTTGTATTTCTTTTAATGAGAGTATCATTTCATATGTTTATTGGCCATCTGAATATTTTGTTATGTGGAATTTCTTTACAAGTATTTTTCCAACTTATATTTGGTTATTTGTTTTTCTATTATTATTTATAAGATTTGTTATGTATCAGGATATAATTTCTTTGTCAGATGTTATCTTTTAACCCTTGTCCTCTCCTTTTTTTCCACAGTAACTTTTAAAGAGCAGGCATTTTTCATTTTGAATATGTGTAATTTATTATTTTTTTCTTTCAAGTTTGTCATTTGATTTTAAGATATTGTTTTGTAGGGAATATTAAAATTACATAATGTAAATCTTTAAACTTAATTTTTGTAATCAGATTTTTTTTTGTCTTTTCTAGATACTGTGAATTTTTATTGAAGTTTAGAAATGATGTGTTTATTTCCACAAACACTTTTCTAGAATTTTGATTTTGAATTTTCTTAACTCATTGAACATACTTATAAGAGCTCTTTTAAAGTTTTTGGTGTTAATATTGTCATCTCTGTCATTTATAAATGTTGATTTTTCTCTGATTACCTGTATGTCTATTAAATTTCACTGTATGTTGTACATTATATATGTTTCTGTTTGAATGTCTAGCGTGTTGTTGTTGCTGTTCTCAATCATATATTAAAAAGTGTTCAGTTTTGTTCTGACAGGTAGTTAATTTACTTATAGTTCAGCTTGATCCTTCAAGAGTGATTTCTAAGCTATCTTAGTGTAGGGATAGAGTAACCTTTGTTCTGGGAGCAGGATAGCCCCAACTCTCAAGGTAGAGTTTTTCTGGGATATGAATGTCTCAAATGTTCAATGAGGTCATTTTACTTTCGTTACATTAGCTTGTGTAGGGAGAATACGTCACCCTAAAATATGCCTCTTTAACGTGCAGATTATTTTGAGGAACTGCAGACACAGGCAAAACTCTGAAAACAAGTTACCTTTTTGAAAGAAAACTTTTTATTAGAAAGGAAGCCTGTTCCTGAAAGAGTGTTAACACCAGAAATAACTTGAACACCTGAGAGATTTATCTGCAGGGTAGGAGCAACTTCTGTTTACCAAATATTCTCTTTTTTTACCTTCCTATAAATTGACTTCCTCCCTTTGAAGCCCTAGACCCATATATGGTTTCTTAGTTAAGGGTAGTGTATGAGCCTTAAATAGCCTGCCCCCTCATGAGTCTCATCTTGGTGGGGCTCGTGAATATGCAGACATACATAATTAAAATACTCTTTTACTTTAGGGAGATCTCAGTCAAGAAGTTAGAAGGGTAAAATATTTATTTTCTTTCCATACATCTAGTACATGACCAAAGACTTACAGAGAACTTTATTTCAATTTCTGGAATTTTTTTCTGGGTCTCTTTCTCTATTTTGTCATGCAAAGTTATCTTTCTACTTATCCCTGAATTTTGTTATGTGTCTTATCTGATATTGATTACTGAGGTGCTCCTGTTTCATTGTATTCTTACGTGTGTAAGCGGTGGTGGAATGTGTCTTCCAACAAGCAAACATTCAGCTCAGAAAATTGTAGGCTTTCCCTGGTTTTCTTTTCTTTTCTTCTCTTTTTTTTTTTAAGATTTATTTATTGTTTTTGACAGAGAGAGAGAGACAGACAGACAGACAGACAGACAGACAGACACAGAGGCAGCGATAAGGGGGAGGGCCCAGAACAGTCTCCATAGTTGCACATCATTGGTTTTTCTGCATAGTTTCACTCCACAGGTGGGCGGGGCTGCACAGGGTAGGAACTGGGCTGGGGTCTCACCCCGGTGAGAACTAAACTGGGGGCACTCCCCAATTCAGCATATGGGTCCACACGGGCAGGGCTGGGATTCAATCCTCGGTCCCCCG
>PVKE010024801.1:0-23522 GCA_004027555.1 Craseonycteris thonglongyai
GTAGATGAGAATCTACATTACAGTTAATGGCTCAGGAGCAGAAAATTCAATAACTATAGTTTTATAATGTGCTCAATATGCAAAAAAACAAGTCCTCTCTTGATTACAGTATTCTTCTCCTACAGAAGTGTCGAGGCTTGCTCAGGAGTTTATTATTCAGATGGACTTTAGCATCTTTCTTTTGCCTTCAACCAGAATAATGTAGGTTCTCACCTTGGTTACATCGATTAGCATTACATGAAATGTGTTGGTTTATTCGGGGAGACTACCTTTTCCCAAGAAACATGGTGTGTCTGTTCATTTATTCACCACAGGAGTTTAATGTCAACCTCCTCCACTACCGTTACAACCCTGGATTGTCCAAGTCTCTTACATTCACATTTTAGGAAATGTAGAAATAGTTTCCTACAGATCTGTAGCTATGTCATTAAAACACAAATCAAAACAAAGCAGTGTACTAGAAAAGGATATACCTCTGAAGGTAAAGTAGAGAGCTACATTTTTTTTTATTAGCAAAAGTTTAACACATTATTGTACATGGACCCCAAAATTGAGGCAAAAGAGAGCTAGTTTAGCTGTGACAGCTGCTGATGACTTCAAGCAATGTACTTGTCAATGCTTCTTTTTGACAGGTTTATGGAGTATTTATTTGTAGGGGGAGGAAGGGTCTTCAGATACACCCCTGTCCTTTAGCCCAGAGTCCGTCCTGTTTCTTTTCTCTCCCTGGCCTGGGGCAGGTGCAGACCAGATGGTCAGGATGAGAAAGACTGTTCTTAGATTTACCCCAAGATCCTAAAAACCGCAAGTGAATGACCAGTGTCCAAGGACATATTTGCTAGGTGGTGGGCAGGGCTCTGTCACTTCTCATCAGCTGTCTTTCTGAGGGACAGGGAGCAGATAGAAGGCTCACTGTTGGATGGTGGGAGCAGAGTTTGGGAGCAGACCAGAGCTGCAGCCGATTGCTTGCCCCTTTTCGTTAAATGTGGTTTGTGAAAGACCGCAAAGGTCTCAGCCTCGTGTTTGGTCTAAATGGTATCTTGCTTTACCAATTACTTCTGGAAACTTGACTTGAGTCTCAACAACGTTTTGCCAAGTTATTATTTCTTTCTAAATAGTGGGCCAGGAGGAAGGAAGAGGAGCGCATGACCCTTTGGTGAATTCAACGCCCTGCTGGGGTCCACAGCTCAACCCTTTGTTCCCCCAGCTCCGGGCCCAGCGCCTGATCTTTATTATTCTTTAATGCAGGACCCAGGACTCAGCTCCTCCCTGAAATGTGTATTCAACTGCGGCCATTGTCCCTACAGATCCATTAACTCAGTGGCTCCAAATCCCTAAATGCCCAAAGGAGCTTTCTCTCTCTCTCTTCATTCTCACTTTCTTGATCTCTCTTCCCCATCTTTCCGCTTTTGAGATAGAAGAAAAGGCTAAAGACACACGGCAAATAGATGAAATTAATGATTGACATAAATGAGGCACACACATTCATGCAGCCTGTATCTGTAACCTCTATGTGCACCTACCCACCATCTTTTCCTCCCATTTACTGCACATGCACTGAGCTGGGAGCTTTATGTGTTTTCTTCACAGCATCCCCAAGATAAGTATTCCTCTCCCCATTTTACAGAGGAGGGTGCTGAGCCGTTAAGTCATCTGTCCAGTCACACAGCGAGTGAAAGATGGTCTCTAGATGAGAACACCAGCCTGCCTGAACCCAAAGACGGTGCGTTCCTGCTTCCAAAATTATATTTAAATTTTATAGCATCTAGCTGTCAGATGTACTTTCTACCACAGCTATAGAAAGCTGAAATAGATAGGGATTTTTCATCTAATAAACCAGCTGAATTTAAGGCAATCATTTCTCATTCTGCTTAAGTGACATTTTTTCCTAAGCTACCCCCAAATACAGCCAATCAAGTTTCATCATTCTTCTCCTCTCCTCTCATAGGTGGAGAGCACTAGTAGAGCCGAATGGCTCTACAGTGGGGTGAGTAGAAACAAAAGTGCCTTGGATGTTTGAATGTCCCTGTGAGCTTGTCAACACACATTTCCAAGTGTCTTTTGTGGGAGATAAAAGTGGACAAGGCCAGTCCCTGTTTTAGATGTCACCCTACCTGAGGAGTGGAGGGACACAAAGGGAAAGCAGAAAGCAGGATATAAACAAGGCGGTTGTGTGAAGTGCAATGCATAGATAACTAAGAGTCAGATTCCAGTTCAGAAAGCCACTGCTGGGAGATGTGGTAGTCAGGAGAGGCTTCTTGGAGGAGGTGGTATTTAAGCGGAAGTGTTCAAGGATGAGTATGTAGAGGTGGGTAAGGTGTTCTACACAGTCTTCTAAACATGTAACTGGAAGTAACCATGCACGTGATGATGAACCCTCATTCTGCAGATAGCCACATAGACAAGTAGAGTGGTGTGGGGTTAGAGAAGACACTGGGAAGGGGTGGCACTGCCACCTCAGTGGCAGGGAAGGTAGGCCGCTGCTGCTACAGGTGTTTGGTGGCAGATATGGTCAGAGTCAGGGCCAAATAACACAGGGCCAGCACCTCAGACTGAGAAATTCAAACTCCATTCCAAGGGTCCACGTGGGACTTCTCTCAGCTCAGTTGTGCTTGGATGGAAGAAGTGGGTTTTTTTTTTTGGTTTTTTTTTTTCTGGTTGCTTGAGTTGGTTAATGTTTTGTTTTTTTTTAAGATTTATTTTTATTGCTTTTTGATAGAAAGTGACAGAGACAGAGAGAAGGGGGAGGACCCAGAGCAGTCACCATAGTTGTACAACATTAGTTTGTGATATAGTTTCACTCCACAGGTAGGTGCAGGGCTGCACAGGGCAGGAACCAGGCCGGGGGCCTCAGTTCGGCATATGGGTCTGCATGGGCTGGGACCAGGATTCGATCCTCAGATTCTGGGGCTGCAAAGCGAGCACTCAATTTGCTGAGCTATCCTGGCTTCCCGGAAGAAGCGTTTTTGGAAGCTCCATCTGCTTGGTGGACAGAAGAGGGAAATGGAGGCAGCGACACAGGTAGGGGGCTGTTGTAATGACACGTGCGACATGCTCATTGCACTGGAGCCGGGGTCTCCAAACTACGGCCCGCGGGCCGGATCCGTCTCACCTGGCCCGTGGAGACCTTTTTATCTGAATAAAATAATATTAAATAAATAATTAAAAACAACATCTATGTTTTGATTCTTTTTTATTTGGACCTCGAGTGTGTAGTTGGCCCCCAAATTGCTGTTTGATAGTTAATGCGGCCCGCGGGCTGAAAAGTTTGGAGACCCTTGCACTGGAGCATGGCTGTGGGCCAGATGTGAGAGGTGTCTGAAAGGAAGGGCTCACAGCATTCGATGACAGACTAGCCATGGAGGTGAGTGCAATATTAGAAAGAGAAAGCTAACAGGCAAATTCCCCTCCTCCCCAGCATATTGAGATAGAATTGAAAATATTTTAAATAAAAAACATATTTCAGGTCATATTAAAAAAATTTTTTTCTATCAAATACCATCTCCCCTACTCCCTCCATGAATCTAACGTTAAAGTAAAGGTAAATTTACCATGTGACCATTAACTTAAATTTATATATGAGCCTCCTTTCCTTCAATGTCAATAATGATGACGAAAAGAATCTATTTAGAGTCAGCTTCTTAAAAATTTTAACCCTGTGGAGACACCAGGGTAGCTCAGCAGTTCAGCACTAGCCTTGCAATCGCGAGGTCTGGGGTTCGATTCCTAGCCCTGGCCCATGCAAACCCATGTGCTAAATGGCAGTGTAACTGGTAACCGTTGGGATGGTGGTGAAGGTTTTCACTTCCCATGCCGGAGGCCCCCGGTTCAGTTCCCACCCTGCGCAGCCCCACATGCACCTGTGTGGAATGAAACCATGTCACAACTAATGATGTACAACTATGGAGACTGCTCTGGGCCCTCCCCCTTCTCTCTCTCTCTCCTCTCAATCAATAAAATAAATCTTTAAAAAATTTTAATCTCCTAAAATCTGCTCCATGCTCCATGCTCTTGATGCAAGATTATTGTACAGGGAAAAAGAACGAGATGTCCTGACCCATTCATTGACCTCATTAATGGGACAATGGTTGGGAAAAGTTCAATGCTCAGTATCAGAAATCCTGCCTTATGGGTCTTTAGAAAAAAAAGCATTTTAAATTGAAAACACAAAAGAACCATGCTTCTATCCATTCCCATCTGGATGCACAGACATAATTAAGAAAAAAAGTGCAGGGAAGCCGGAATGGCTCAGTGGGTTAAGCACTCACTTTGCAACGCCAGGGACCGAGGATCGAATCCCGGCCCTGGCCCTGGCCCGTGCGGAACCATATGCTGAACTGGGGTGTTCCCCCAGTTCAGTTCTCTCTCTGTCTCTGTCTCTGTATCTCTCTCTCTGTCAATAAATAAATAAATAAATAAATAAATAAATAAATAAATAAAACTTAAAAAAAAAAAGAAAAAGAAAAAAAGTGCAAGTGTCACATTTGTCACATGTCTCTACTGTCACAATGGAAATGACCACAGCAGTCTCTGTGAAGTCCCATGAATTTCCTTAGAAGGAGACAGACCTGCACCTTTGAGTTCTCAGATGCAGGTCCCCACGCATAACCCAGCATGAGTTCAGTGGCTACCTGGCTGAGTGTATTTTAGTTTTTCATTTCCCCACAAACGTGGGTTTGGTAGCTTTAAGGCATCTAGCTTTTGGATTACCCTTCACCTCAAGGATTCACCCTCTTCCTGCAGGACCAGTTAGCAAGACATGTCAACAGTGTACCCCGGTTATTTTTTTTCTCCACTGGGGGATCTGTTGGGCTCACACACTCTTACAGCTGTTAGGATACTGATGGGAAATTCATGTGGGTTACCAGCCCAGGCGCTGTCAGGAGGAAAGCAAATGTCAAGCTGAGGTATGCAGAAGTCACCATAAATACGCCTCTGAATGTTTAGCATCTGGAACAGTAGACTCGAATTTGACAAGAGACTGGAATTCCCCTGTGGGCACTGTTTTGCAAACAGACCCTTCAAGTTTTGCTCAGCATGTGGGAGAAGTCACATACCACATTGCCTTCTCAAGGTGTGAATTTATTATTTCCCAACACTTCCTTTTCTTGTTTCTGTCTTATCTCGTACAAGTGACGGAATTCTCCCATAAAGCCCGGACAGGCAGTCTAGCGGTGAGTTTGCAGAATTAGCAACATAGGTTGTGGGGTTCCTGTGGCGAAACAGCGACTGGCCTTTGATAATGCCATCGAGCCACCTCTCACGGAGGACAAACCCATCTGTGAAGAGGAACTTGACTCTCTTCTGAAATATTTCTGCGATAATGAAAAATGGCCTCAGGGGTCATTACGTACCTGCTGTGTGTGTAGCCCTAATCCTGATACCACTCGAGTTACCAGCTTGCCTTTCTTCCTTCATTTTTTTTAAACCGCTGTTCCACTTGTAAAAAGCCAACACGGAATGACAGGAATTCCGAAAGACTTCAGCGTATGCACTTAGTCCTAGTTTGGTTATGTAATAGTGGGAATCGTAGAATAATCAGTCATCATAACTGCTTGGTGATTTATGAAGGCATTTTCTCATTGAAGCTTTTTGAGACCCTAACCTGAGAGCATTCTGAATAACAACTTAAACACACTGTGCTAAAATAAGGCTTTAGTCGTAACTTTTTCAAAAGGGGATTCGAACTCTCAACTGGTTGCAAATATATACGCACAATGCAACTTGAAACAACTTTCCAGGCGTCTTTATGCAGATAAATATCAAAAATCCCAAAGCACTAGCCATAAATCCTGTTATACTACCTATTAAACAGCTCCTATTTCAGAATAGCTTCTATACAGTATTATTCATAGAATCTCTCACCTGCAAAGGGTGAGAATAGTATTGGGTTTCTCTACCAAATGTGAAAGCCCAGTGGGAGCGAGAACTCTTGAGCACCACAGGTACGTGAACTTAGATACGGCCGGGCAAGTCTGTTAGGGTGTAAAGCAAGTCGCTCACGGACTCCCCTCGCTTGATCAAAAATATGAAAACTGAACATTTTCTACGTAGATCCCTGTAAAAACAGAGCATCAGTGTGAAAGGTCTTTTTTTTTTTTTTATACCACAGATTGAACGTAGTATATAAACCCCATTGTTACATTCAGTTCAATTTAATTTTGGTGGGTGCTTTGAGGAGAGTGGATGACAACTCATTTTATGTGTTGTCACTGGATGACTATTAATGTCCAATGACCAATTTATAATTAAAACCTTGTAGCTCCCCACCAAACATTAGTTTATAACCAAGCCAGAAAATCTATTTACATTTAATTAACACTTCAGATAGCCTGTTTAAGACCCATAAATGTAGTGAGTTTAATGGCCCATGACAGAGATGCTGCTTCAGTTTCCAGTGACTTGTAAAACTTTCACAAACAGATCTGCAAATGAATGATCGCCAAGGGCACCCCTGCCGCTGCAGAAGGGCTATGTTAGGGAGTGCGTTCCCACTTCCTCCTCCTGAGTCCAGCGCTGAGCACTCACTCTTGTTTTAAATCTATTCTATCAGCTGCTCCGAGGGTGGCCGCTGCTCTCAAACTTTAAAAAGTTTTCAAACTTTAAAATCCATCTCTCACCCCCACCCCCCAGATTTAAAACACTTAGGACCATCATAGATCAGGCATCGTCAACACCGCAGAACACCAGTTCAGAAAGCATTTCCAAACTCTGCCAGCAACTCAGTCAGAAACCCTGACACGAATCCTTATAAACGGAGTAATAAAATGCAATAGTTTGGAAGTGAATTCTAATTCTCTGGAAGCTAACAGGAAGCCTTTCTTGGCCTTATCCATTCTTGCTGAGCGATCTACAGCCCCCGTTCTGAGTGTGTAAGGAGAATATGAACGGGTCCAAACACCGGCCCACATGGCATTTTCTTAGCTACACCTTCGAGAGCATAAGGAGTAAGTTTTACAAAGACAGCCCAGCATTCAGCCACGTCCACTGTTATCTGTCAGCGGCACAATAGCAGCATGGCAACAGCTAGTTTTGACAAGTGTGCTGTGCTAGCATTCCATTCAAAACGAGAGAGAGAGAGAGAGAGAGAGAGAGAGAGAGAGAGAGAGAGAGAGAGAGAGAGAGAGAGAGAGAGAGAGAGAGAGAGAGAGACGCATTCTTTGACTTTACCTGAAAAACACAAAACAAAACTGCTTGTCTTGTGGCTGCAGAAAATGAACTCGTCCTCTGGTTCCCCCAGCACCGCCGCGCTCTCGCCTGCAACTCTCACTTGGAGACCACACAGCTCTTGCGAGGCAGCCTTCCTGCGCCTAATCCCCACTCGAATGTGATGACACACACTAACCCCAACCATCTGGCGAGGCACGTCCTCCGGCACTCAGCGCCGCGGTGTGTCAAGGCAGGCCGCCCCACCCAGCGGCTGGGGCTGGGGGACTCGGGCGGGAGGCCGCGCGCAGGGCTGAGCGTGGAGGTCTGAGAACTCCCGGTCAAGTAACCTGAGAGTTTCCCGAGAGCAAGGCCTCTGCTATAAAAGGAGGCGTGGGAGGGGCTCCGGGGAAGGTGGAGGGAGGGCGTTCGCCCGGTGGCCAGTTGTGCGTGACTTTTCACAACTGCCCGCGCGCCCCCAGGGGACCCTCCAGAGGATGCGCAGGCACCCCCCCCCCCAAAGTCCTCTCCTGCCCAGTCCCTTCGGAGAGGGGCTCCCTCCCTGCCTCCGCCCGCCCCCGGCTAGAAGATTCATCCTGACACACTGATAAAGCGCGAATGTAGGAGTCTCTGCACGGAAATGTGACATGCACGTTTTGAAATCCAAACTCCTACCTTCCTTTGATTAGATCGTGGCTGCCTCCAGCATGCCTGGCGCGGAGCGGGTGGGGGCGCCGCTACGAGCAGGAACTTCTGGGTCCCCACAGGCAGCTAGCTCTTCAGGGTTGGCCACAGGCTGGACTTCAGAAGAGTCCATGAAAATCATTTTAGTGGCTGCGCGTGCCAAATAGCATGCACACGCACAGATAGAGGTGGCGTTTGCAATCAGTTGCTGCTTGCACAGACATCTCTTTGTAAAAGCACTTGGTACCAGAGGGCTGCTCTCTGTCATTGATTATTTTTATTGGCTCCTAGTTAATTGCACTTATAATGTCCATATCGCTCAAACAGCTCATTAACAATTTTGCTTTGAAATGTTTTCAATTTGGGGTCATTTCATTACCTCCTCCTTGTGTGCCTCTCTCTCCCCCTCCCCCCTCCCGATCTCCCCCTCCCTCCCTCCCTCCCTTCCTCTTTCCCTCTTTTTTTTAAAATTTGTTGAACTATTTTACAGAATTTATTACTTTAATAGCAGTATGAACCAGAATATTGCTACACTTGTTACATTACTTTAAGAGATATCTGAAAATCAACTATTGGCTACAAAATTGACCTTTAAAGAATTCAATCAGGGAAAGCCAGGATGGCTCAGTGGGTCAAGCACTCGCTTTGAAGCCCCGAGGACCGAGGATTGAATCCCGGCTCCTGCCCAGGTGGACACACATGCTGAACTGGGGTGTGCTTCCCGAATACGGTGAGGCCCCCAGTTCAGTTAAAAATAAAAATAATTCAATCAGACTTCAAGGAATTTTGATCCTCTGAAAGGGAAAACAGGAATTTGAAATATTATCAACTCCCTGAGAGTGTCTGAGAGGAAGCCAACACTTACAATTTTAAATTTCTTTGAACTGAGAAGGGGATCATTGGAAAACCCCCAAAACTAAGCAAGCAAGCAAACAAAAATCTTTAAACCTGCCTAAAGCATTAAAATCTAGACTGTACATAGATAGATCTCTATCACAAAAGAATTATGTCACTATCTAGCAAAACTGATTCGACAAGCATGTTAATTTTTAGGAATTTGTGTGTGATATTATATTATGCTACTTAAAAATGATTCCTAGTGCAATTTCTGAAGCACAGGATTAGAGAACTATAACTTTCAGATAGTGGATTTTTCTATAACTAGGGTATAGAAAAGGAGGAGGGGGAAAAAAAGAGAATTAGAGGCTGGAGTCCTGTTCATTTGCTCAGTTTCTTCCCAGAAGTGATTAGGAGGTGTCTGTTTCACAATACAGAGTGTATTGACTTAACCACCTACTCCTAATCAGCTAAAAATCCAGATACATAATCAACACAGAAACATTCAACAATGACAAGTGGCACAACTGGGGTAAAACCTCCCATGGGCACCATAAAAATGTTAATAGTGCAAATTATTGCAAGGCAATTTTTTTTTTTTTATTAAAAATGTTTTTTTGTTTTGTTTTGTTTAATCCAACCAGACTCACGTTTGGAAATCTGGATGACCTCAACTGCATAGATTTTGAAGACCCTGGAGACATCATTAAGGTAGTTTGCATTCTCTTAAACTGTTAAGTGAGTTGCAAAAGTAAAGTCTAGGAAACTGAAGGTGTTGAATCGTGTTTTATCAACCCTGGGCTTGTAACACACCTCTTAGAAGACATTATCCGAATGGTCGTGGCTCGGACCTGCTCTATTGTTGCAAGTGCTTTTGCAGAAACTTTGCTTCTAAAGTAATAGTAAGTCTTTTCCTGACACCTCGGCCAGCCTGCCTCTTTTATTGATAACTTCAGCTATTTATTCTATGTAAAACTTGCTTCAAAAAAAAAAAAAAAAAAAAGTTGAGCAACAGCTTCTGCCCATTTGCTATGATCTTAATTCTTGCTCTGTGAGGTGCCTGTAAACGTGACCTTTCAAAAGTATTGTCACATGAGTCCGCAGCGTTCCAAGACGCTTTTGTTAGGGAAAAATCAACTCAAACAAAAACCTGAAGCTGGTGGTATAAGGATAAGGTCCGGGCTCCCCACTCACGCAACCAGCGTCAGAGCTCAGCAGTGTCAATTGAGAAGTTAAGAATTTTCCATTACCTCCCTTCCTTTCTCCTTGCCATCTGCAAACAGTTTATTTTTTAAGGGGGGGGGGGAGAAAAGAAAAGTGAAATTGATTCTGTCTTGAAAGATCTAAACCTAAAACACAGCTCATTCTAAGAGATGAGATGCAGCATTTGAATGGAGTGTTTTTATCCGGGGGAGGTTGTGTGAGGAGGGAACGAATAGCTTCATCATAGGAATGAAATGGGGACGCTCCTGAAATGAAATATTAATTGTGGGTAACGGCGATATTGAAAAATAACCCCTCCTATTCTGTTCCCACTGTTGAACGGTCCCTTTACTTATTAGTGCCAATTAGTTTCCATGGTAACAGACCAGCCCTTGTAAAGCCCGCACTCTGAGCTTCACTCATCTTTGTCTAGAGCTCACCACACTTCTTCCTCCACCGAAGGCAGTTGGGTTGGATCCTTAGCTATCTCCATATCTCTTGCGCACACGTAAGGGGCAGCTAAGTGCCCACATCCACTTTATTACTAGTGCAGTGGCGGCCAAGGGAGAACGCAAGTGGCATTTAGTTCCCAACTTTGCAACACGTGCATCAGCTGCCACACACTCCCTCCCCCTCCTGGTTATTGTTTCTTCCGGTCTTGTTCTATTATCAGCTGCTTGCTGCCCGTAATTTCTTTTCAGGGAAGCCAGTACACTATGATAAAAGCCTCATTAAACAGACACACCTATCAGCTTCAGAGAAAGCCCTAAACTACCCTTTTTGTTTAAAGAATCATTGAAGTGAAAGGGAAAAACCACTTGTTTGTCACGCTTATATATAAAAAAAGAGAACAAAGCCACCATAACGGCTGACCAAGCCAGGGGGCTAATGTGAAGATTTAATGTACTTAAGAGACCATGGTTCCCGCTTGTTGGCGGAGAATCACAAGGGAGCAGAGTAAGCAAGTGATGGTTGAGGCTAAGCACTGGGTGGGGAAGAAGGTAAGGGGGTTGCATCCTGTCTGTCACAGGCTGCCCTGTGTCACAGGGCTGCAGTCCCCCCAAGTTAGTGTGACTAAAGAAGAATCTATTGAGGAGTGGGGGAGGCCCCTCAGTAAATGGTTAAGATTGGGAAAATTCAGTGAGCCACAGGCTCTCATAATTTGTGCTGATGTTACTTTGCACACAAGTCAATTTTTATTCAGTGTTATTTCGAGGTAAACTGTCCCCGACTTACAAGAATGGAGAAGAGGTCCACAATTTTGTGACAGCCATGTTGCATCTTGGGAAGGGTCAGTCAGAATGTTTGCTTTAGATTTCTCCTTTCTATATTACCTCTGCTACCGTCATTTTCCCAACACGTGTTTTGACATAAAAATCACAATAGAGAATAAAATTCCCCAATTCTGGTGAAATGCTTTATTCTTAAAATTGTTTCTGAGGTGGGCCCTGAGGTCATCTGTGATCTAAGTATTAGTCAAAACAACAACAACAACAAAATTCTGATCACCAATATTTTATCTGATAGGCTATGTAATCTGTGAATCTCCTGATACAAGGGAATTCTTTGATGGTAACATTCCGAGATTCTTTTTCCTTGGAAACAAACGACAAGTGTCATCTAAAGTCCCATGATGCTAGAAGTATCTTAGCAATTAGCCCATTGCGATTCATATTGTATAAAGCATCTGCAGATGAACAATAAATCTTGGCATTTGAAACCTCTTGCACCTCTATATTACTCAGGAATACACAGCTTCAGATATTTGCTTACTCTCTTTCAACTAAATTTTACTGCTTTTAGTCACAGTGAACCCAATCCTTCTCAGAAAGAGAGGGAAAATTATTGTTTGATAAATGAAGTCACATGCTTTGCAGCAAGCGTTAGACTTGCTCATGTTTTCAGTGACAGCATACGGGGGTGGTGGTGGGGGTGATACTGGGGCCAGTGGTGGCCTATACACCAGATGAATGGTTTTATCACCGAATGATGTTCTCTCCGGGAAACATAAGCCTAAGAACGCTGAAAAGGCATATGTAGCTGCATTGTAAATAATTTTAGGAGGATGCTGGGGTAGCTCAACAGGTTGAGAATTTGTCTTGCAAACTCAAGGTCCAGGGATTGAATCCTGACCCTGGCCCGTGCAAACCCATATGCTGTCCTATTTTGGAAGAGGTTCTTGCCTCTCATGTGGGAGGCTCCCAGTTCAGTTCCTGCCTCACACAGCCTCACATCCACCTGTGTGGAATGAAACTATGTGCCAACTAATGATGGAAGCTACAGAGTCAGCTCTGGGTCCTTCTCTCTCTCACCTCCTGCCAAAAACAATAAAAGAAATCTTAAAAAAAAATTTTAGGAGGAGAAGGTAAGGTGCTAAACCATTAAGGACAAAACAGTGAGCCATAAATAGGATAATTTAATGAAAGATATCAGACTCAATAGAATATGGCAAAAAGATAGTAAAAAAAAAAATTAAATCTATTTGAAATACAGATTTGTGGAAATCAAGTTTTGGGGCATTGAGTATTAATCCTCATTTAGTGGATAATTAAATTTATGAGAAACAATACTAGGCAGTAGGGATAGCATGTAAATGGAAAACATAAATTTCAGCAATTAGAAAGTTATATGGACTTCCCATATATATATGCATGTAATTGAGCATTTTCTCTTGTTAATCTGTTAAACGTAAATTTATTTATCAGACTAGCCAAAAAAATCTTGGAGGGAAGAAGAAACTTTCCTTCTCTCCCACAAAATCTAATCCCCTTATTTTTGTGATAAGAAAAGAATAATGGTAATGTCTAAGTCATTAGAATAGGGAATAAATCCCATGATTCAAACTATTACTTCACATATTTTTCTCCCCATAGTATTATAATATGCACTTTTATTAGAAACCAATGTGCAAAGAGTCTCTTCGACTGGAATAATTATGTTTTACTATGAATTCAGATGTACAAAATACCTTCAGTTATCGAGTATTTGTTCTTTAAGCCACCAGCATGCTTAAAGAAATGAGAATTATTAGGTAGATGTAATCATAAGTGAAATAAAGCTTTACTTAATAATTATTAGATAAAAAAAATTTTGTGGCCACACTTTATTGTAAAAAGTGAGATAGATCCTGTGAGACACATCATCTTGCTTTCTTAATTTCATGTATTTTTTTTTTCAATATACAGGGTTCAAGATTTGTGGTTATATCAGTGAGATTAAATGCTATATTGATTTGGAAGAAATGGACGTAAGGTCCTGAACTAAAATTTTTTCTTGCTAAGACCAGAAGACAATTAGGACCCAGGGTAGGAATATGTTGCTATAATTTACTTAATGTCTGCAAAATTAACACAGGTGTGCTGGCCTTCAACCAGGATCATATTTTATTTTATTTAATTTTATGTTTTTAAAGACTTATTTTGTTGTTTGAGAGAAGGTGAGAGAGAGAGAGAAGGGGGAGGGTTTAGAGCACTCTCCATACAACATCAATTCTGATGAAGTTTCAATCCACACAGGTAGATGTGGGGCTGTGCAGGGCGGGAACCAAAGTGAGGGCTGTCGCATGAGAGGCAAGAACGTTCACCACTGAGCCACCCCAGGGATTACCAGTTGCGCTGCAGTTCAGCATATGGGTTTGCACAGGCTGGGGCCTGGATTCGATCCCAGGACCGGGCGGTTGCAAGGCAAGCACTCAACCTGTTTAGCTATACCAACATCCCAACCAGGATCATATTTTAAATGTAGAGTTCACTTCTTTTCTGAAACTTACTTAAAAATTTTAAAGTATGAAGCTGAGCCTCAGATAAGTTGAAGAAAAAAAAAAATTAGTGGCAAAACAGTAATCACTGAACCAATACAATAAAAGTCAAGAGACACGTGTATAATCTGGGCAAAAGTAATTCCATGAAAAAAAAAAAAAAGTAAATAACTGTTATTAGTGGAAAAAAGGGGGAGAGTTATTTTTCTCAAATTGCCAGCAATCCATTTTTAAATCACAGACTCTTGGGAGAAACAACTGTGTCATATTCATCTTTGTAGCCCTTCTCTCTAGAATTTTGAACAACGCATTTACGTAATAATGTGGACAAAACAGGGGCCACGCAAGAAACCTGACAAACCCAGAGACCAAAAAAAAAAAAAACAGAAAACAAAAAATCGCACAAGGGTGACCTGTATGGAAAAATTCCTAACTGAAAATGGGTGGTGGTGTCTGGTCACATCCTAGGCCTGTAGCTTCTTTACTTCTGGAATTATCTCTATTGTCTTTGTGCATCTAATATAACATACCTTTGAAAGGTCAGAGCAATCTCCTTTTCCAGACCTTTCAGGGCACAACCAAGGCACCTGAGCAGGAGACCACAGAAGTCCTTGTCATTATCTTGTTTCCACATACCATCTGTATGTGCTGTAAATGTAAATTACTAACTAGCCTGTACTCATCAATGTAGAAGCAGTGTTTCTCTGATTTACTTTTAATCCTGGAGATTTCTCTTCTTTGTGTTCTCCCACTTCCTTAATCTACCACCCATAAATTCCATGCAACCTCCTCCTTTGATTCTAAATGTATAAAATAAGCTGCGAAACCGCCATTCTCTGGAGCATTTTGTCAATCCCTCAAGATTTGGCTTCGGGGTAATTGTGAATATGGCTCATATAAAACTCTTATAAAACTTTTTCTTAGGCTGGATGTTCTCTCGTTGATAATAGATCTTCCGTAGAAGTTTTCAATGCTAGTGGTTTGCTTGTCTCGGTAATAGAATTTCCATGTGCTGCTCCTTGAACAACATACCTCAGTTCGTCCAAGGAGAGTAAGTAGTTAGCTTGAAGGTCCTTACTTCTGAGTACATAGCTGATCTGCTGAGTACATAGCTGTTCAAAAGCACAATACAGTCCCTTACATACTTGCCGTTCTCATTTAAAGGAAGGCAATATGGTTCTAGTACACACTTAACATTACTAGGAAGTGAGTACTTGTGTAAAAGTTTCTGAGTAACAGATGGAAAACAGCTGCACACTCATACTTAATACTATTACAGTCTCTACTAAGAAATCAAAGCTTACAGATGTTAATAGAAAATGTTTATTTCCATAAATATACAGGTTTTTTTTTTTTGGTTTTAATGAACAGCAATCTTCAGTCGCTTACTCAATAGGCTGCTGTAATTTGTGCAGGCTAAATATAAGAAAAGCTGAGACTTTGTTAAATCTTTTTAGGAATATATCCAACAAATGGACATTATTGATCGATCCTTAGTCATCACACAGTAAGATATGCAAAAAGCATAACTGTGTAAAAATAGAAAACTTTTTTTTCCTCTTGATAGTCATAGAATGCAGTTTGCTTATCTTGACAACCATGGTTTCTTTCACAGTGGCTAAATTTCCTAGGAAGACTGTCGAAAGAGCAGTTATGATATATATTTTTAAAGATTTATTGTTTTCGACAGAGAGAGACAGAGACAAGAAGAGACAGAGAGAAGAGGGGGAGCCCAGAGCAGTCTCCATAGGTCTAAGTAATCAGTTTTTGACATAATTCATTCAACACAGGTGGGCAGGGGCCATGCAGTGTGGGAACCAGGCATGGGGCTTCCCCCAGCAAGAGCTGAACTGGGGGCCTCCCACTTGGGAAGCACACCCTAGTTCAGCACATGGGTCCCATGGGCAGGGGCTGTGATTCAATCCTCAGACCCTGGGGTGTAAAGCGAACACTTAACCTACTGAGCCATCCCAGCTTCCCCAGCAGTTGCTTCTAAAGGCAGATTTGTCAAGTATTTTCCAGAAAAAGAAAAAAAAAATTTTTTTTATAACACTAGGACATCCCTAAACCAGCATTAACTCTTTCTTATGCTAAGTAGCTCTTTCTGCTTTACCAGAAGCTTTGATTCCAAGTGTAAATATGTCAGAAACCTAAGCTGAAGTAGTTTATTTCCTCTCTGCTTTGCATTAATGCAGATTTCTCATTAATGGTTTAGTTGTATCTAATGTCATCAATTATAATATTAAAGCCAGAAGCTATAAAACAGTACACTGTAGAGGTTGATTACTATGATTTTTATTTTTTGAAAACAAATGGAATTGATTTTAAAACTCTATTCTCTGAAAGGATTTTATTTTTAAAAATGAGTTAGTTTTTCCCTGTTAAACTAAACCTTGTAAGCACTAACATATCTTCATTTAAAGATGTTGCTCTGTGGTCTTGCCCTTTTCCCTGACTTGTCCCATTAAAGAGACTGTTATTTTTTCAAATTCTTACCACAATAAGAATAATGATAGCTCATTGTCTTGGAACGTTTACTATCAGTGAGGCTTTTTAATGTATTCACCCAGGTTAATTTAATGAACCATCACAATTCACCAATGAGGAAGATCTTACTATTATCTGTTTTTTACAGAAAAGAGAACTGAGGTTTAGAAATATAAAGTGCTCTACTCAAAGGTCATATTGCTAATGAATTCGTCTTTGTTTCAACTCTCTAACTCCTATTTCCTAGAACTTTACGATGGTAGGGTCATTCATTAACAGTCTCTGTCACTCTGCTAAAGCCTAATTCCCCTCATGTTTGTATATGGGTTTGTGAAGTCTAAAGGATACCTCATACAAGGAAATATCTCTGTAAATTGTAGAAATAACTCTCCATTTTCGCTCTGAAATGAGAGACACAAGTGAACCCCGATAAGAACAAGACAACAAGCCCCCAATGGAGTAGCTCAGGCTAAACCCCACATCACCAAACTGAAACTTAATTATAGTTTTGGTTCTTCTGGAAATGGAATCTGAAAGCAGAAAACCAGGAGTCCCCAGATCAGCCCTAGTGAGGTAATCTGCCCCATAGACCCTGACATTCCCTAAAGAAAGTGACCTTGTCATCCTAGTTCACTTTTTGTGTGTATGTGTGCAGTATAACTTTCTTGTTCCTGCTCCCTTTTGCCTTAAAAAAAAAAAAGTAATTTTTAATAGAGCTTGGAGCTCCTTTCTAGATTGGCTGTTGCTGGATTCATGAATCATTGATCTTTAAAATTGACTCAGTAGAATTTTTTTTAAAAACAACCCTGAAGAATAATTTTCCTACAATGAAGGAAAATTCAATGGGCACAATCTAATTTCCCCACTTGGCCAACCCAAAGACACTGGAGCGCTTAGGACGCAGAAGATGCTCAGGTAATGCTAAATAATGGGGAGACAAGTACATCCACCTATGTACTATGTACTATGTACTATGTACGCTTGCACTGCCTGTATTGGATCCTTGGTCACCTTTCATTCTCTGTTAAGCCTCAGTATCTTTTATAGGGTCTAATAGTCACATGCATTTGACTTTTTTTTTTTTTTTTAAATATGGTAAATATTCCCATGGCAGCTCTTAAATACCATTCTTAATCACTCCCAACTCTTTTAATTAATGCAGGGGAATTTTAACTGGCACTCATTACTTTCTCAGGGCAACACCAAGCCTGATTTTTCTGATGCTTCATTTGGACCAGAAGTGAGTTCTAATCCCCAAAAGATGTTGGATAACAGTTTAAGCCACTATGAACTCAATTATGGGATTACAAATTAAATTTACAAGTAGTCAAAGGGTAAATACAAACGATTTCAGTATTTTTTTTAAAGGCTGTCCATGGTTTTTATTTTTCCCCACCAGAAGTATTTTTAAAAACAGCTTGTCAAAATATATTTAAAAAGAAAATATAATATGATATGGTATAGCGTCTTCTACTTTTATTACCTTGTTCTCTAAGTCATCTAGAAAATTGATTAAACTTGCTTATTGGTTATAAAGTAAAATACTTGATTTATCACAGACTCCTTCATTGACTAAATTAAAAAAATTTTTCCTAGAGAAACTGTATTTGGAGTTATATATAATCTGAGAGTTATCAATTGAAAATTTAGGGGACCTGGTACTAACAGAAAACTCAGCCTCACTGACCTCTCTCAGATCTGAAATTCCTCTGATGGAGGTTTATCTGGTTTTTAGGTGTAGTTTTAGAAACAAAAACCACCTGCCTTTTATTCTTCAGATAAGAAATTTGCCAACTCTGGAGGAGGACATGGGAGGAAGCCACAGGAACGATACTGTGGCAGGGATGGCAGGAAAGCAGGAAGAGGGGTGGGAAGACATCACATAAAATATTTGTCTGTTCTGAAACTGCCCACAACTGACCTTTTACTAAGCCGGGGAGCGTCCGCCATTCTTGAGTACTGCATAACTTCGTTATACCACAGATCAATTAGGCTCTGACACTTGTCTCAAAGATAAACCACATTTGTAACATCAAATCAGTGGGAAAGATGTTTTCGTAAGTTTCCAGACCCCAGGAATTCAAAGTGAACTTGATTTGTAACCATTCAGGCAGTCCCCGATTTCCTCCTTTACACCTTTGAAAATCAATGCACCCTCTCATCTCTCTTTTTCCTTCTTTCACTTCTACCTCTGAAGTGCATTTTGGGGACCAAATTCTGCAGACTCCTGCTAGTGATAACATTATGTAAGGTTGGAGAAAAGTTTCTGGCATATTAAGAAAAATGAGACTTCCCTAACTTAATAGGTCTTTCTGGTATATATTAAGTGTGGTATAGCTTTATATTTGAAACTTTCTGTTTGTAACCCACAAATATATAATGCAATAGAATTGTGCCACTCATTCTATGATCATAAGATTGATCAAAAATAGCAATTTGTATAGTCAAAAATAGTACACAATAGAAAGTAGGGGTCAGAGATAGGACACACATTTTAATTGAGTGACAAGTATCTCGTTTCAATCCTTTAGAGTACTTCTGGGTCTATAAATGTAGTTAAAGTTGGAGATAGTATCAGAAGTTGAATTTGGGTATCTTTGTAGATAGCCAATGTAGAGCAAGGCCATATGCAGTCAAGGAAAAGGGCGTATGGGAAGAATCAAGATGAGGCAGAAGGCTTAGGGAGTGAGTTCATGAGGCAGGAGCAAGCAGGGAAAAGGGAGAGAGAGTGAGAGATCAGTGTTTAAGGTCCCAATAACTGGAAAAGGTTCAAGATTCAAGTGGATTGGCAAGGGGTCAGGCATCATGTCAAGCTAGATGACTTAGTTAAGTGGGAGAGAATGCAGTCTTGGCACAGAACTTTGGATTCGATTTGGGGGCTCATGATGATTGGAGAGAAAAAACAATTTCAGGCCAGGGAACAGAAACCATTGCAGGATCTGGAAGCAGTGTAGACATTGCCGAATTCGCATATGATGGTTGCCAAGCCTCTCTCTGCCCTGATTTAAACACTTTCCTGGACATAACAGATAAGGATGAACAGGACCAGGAATTTTCGTCCCAACGGAAGTCGGTTTCCTGGACAGGAGCTTGTGAGGAGTGCAGCGATGCTGTTCTCTGGTAAGCCCGACTCCAGGAGCTGGGAGTGAGGTCCACAGTGAAAACGCTGGCATGTGCCCAGAATGTACACTCTCTAGCTGTAGAATTTTTATTTATTCTGGAAAGTCCTGCTCGGGTGTCACTTCTGAGAATGTTCTCTACTCTCAAAGACAGAGACAATCATGCCTTTCTTTCTATGACTTACCCACTTCACTCACACCTCTGTTCTCACACTTCATGAGGCAGTAATGAAATGATCTGTGTGCCTTGCTGTCTCCTTTCCTGAGACAGTGAGCCCAGAACCTTCCATTTCCCCGTTCCTCAGTGAGCAGGGCAACCGACACCCATACACCTACCTCCAGGAGGCGCTCTGAGGATCAGGACATGAAAAGCATGACAGCCCCTGACAGGTGACTCACCTCCTGGTTGGCTGGAGTGGAGTTTGTGGAGGGCAGGGCATTGCGAATAATGCTGCTTCTTTGCTATTTTTCACATGTTACCTTATTAGAAGTAGTACTTTACTGAGGAGAGATGGATGACATGCATAACGGAAAGAAAAACGAGCACTAAATGAGTTCCATGTTTGCTCTGTTACCCTTTGAATGAGCCTGGATGACCTATGGCGCATGCCTGGGAGTTGGTTTTCCATCCGTGAAAGGAGGATGTTTGAACACTTCAAGGTCCAGGTTAAAGTCCTCTGCTATGCCGGTGGCCCTCCACTGGGCAGCCGCATAGATCAAAGCGTGGCTCCCAACTTCTCCCCATATTCGCATGGGTGCCTTCACTTCTGGGCAAATCTCTTCTTTCTCTTGTTCTGATGCTGTAGGCCCGTTCGGTGGGAGGAGGACAGTGCCTAGATGGGGACTTCTTCAAATCCCACACAGAGGTGGACCTGACCTCCCGTGGTGTGATTCGACAGGACTCCATGCCTGTGCGCTCCCTGCAAGCGGGGGCCGGCCTTGCTGTTGGAGCCACGGTGACCTTGCGAGTCATCCTTTCTTGCTTCTTCCCCTATAACGGAGTGGCTGGGGCATCAGCATGGACCAAACAGGATGTGGGGGGCCATGCTGCTCACCCCTACTCTCTGTTTTGTGCAACCGATGTGATGATCTCCCAAAACCTTTCTCTACAAACTGGCCGTGGTTTCAGGTGTGCTCGCTGGGCCACATGGTGCAAAATGGATTTATACAGGCCTGCCGGCAGGCTACCACAGACCACGAGGCGGGAGGTGTTGCAAACCTGAATCTGGAGCTCGGCAGTGGGGCTAGAAGGGTGCAGGTGGACACAAAGTCCATCTGAAGGACAGATCAACACTACTTACTGGCTAAAGGGAGATTCTTGGTGAAGGAAAACACCGAGAGAAAGATGACTGCCCCTTCCAGAGCTGACTGCGCTCGCTGGCTGTGCGGCTTTGTTAACAAGCCATTTACATCTCCTGGGTTTTGGACTTTGTCAATTCAGACGATTGGTCAAAATGGCACAAGAGAAGAGTGGCCAATGGGGGATGTTTTCAGGGAGGAATTATGAATATATAAGCATGAGATGATGGCAAGAGAGTTGGAAATACACATCTATCTCTGAGCTTAGAGACTAAAAATGCATACTGGCGGATTGCAGGTGGCCAGTTGAAGCTTCTGCGGGAGGGAAGATACAAAGAGTAGTTCTTCACCCAAAGACTGAGATTGGAAGAAGCAGTTCTTTTTGACATGGGACAATCTAGGCAAGTTTTAAGAAGACTTGTTGCCAGTAGTGTCAAATATTAGGAGGTGACAAAGGGATGCTGGGATAGCTTAGCGGTTGAGCACTTGCCTCGCAATTGTGAGGTCCAGGGTTCAATTCCCGGCCCTGGGTCCATGCAAACCCACATGATAAACTGCAGTGCAACTAGTGACCCTTGGGATGGCTTGGTAGTGAAATCTCTTACCTCCTAGGCCTTGAGCTTAGTTCTCACCCTCTGCGGCCCCACACCCACCTGTGTGGAATGAAACCATGTCACAACTAATGATGTACAACTATGGAGACTGCCCTGGGCCCTTCTCTCTCTCTGACCTTCTCTCAAACAATAAAATAAATCTTTCAAAAAAATGAGGATGGTTGTGTTTCACAGTAATTAATTTTTTTAGGATCCTCTTTTATCTTGGTTTCTTTGTCTTTCTCTCTTTGTTACTATTTGTCTCCCATCCTGTTTCTTTTCTTTCCCTCCTGCTTCTCATCCTCTTCTTTAATTAAAAAATTATTTCTGGTATAATATAAATAAAGGCTCCCATTTTAATCATTTTAAATCGTACAATATAGTGGCATTAACTACATTCATAATATGCAACCATCGTCACCATCTAGTTCCAAAACATTTTCATCGCCTCACACGCATGAAACAAAATATCATAAAGCAGTCACTCCACGGTCCCCCATCTCCAAAGCCCCTGCCAACCACCACTCTGCTTTCTGTCTCCATGGATTTGTCTATTCTGGACATTTCATGCAAGTGTAATCAAACAATATGGTGTTTTATATCCGGCTTGTTTTACTTAGCATAATGTTTTCAGGATTTACCCATGTTGTAATATGTATCAGCACTTCATTCCTTTTTATGGCCAATTAATATTGTGTTGTATGAGCATGCCACATTTCAATGATCACTTCAGAAATTGGTGGACAGGGGGTGTTTTCACCTTTAGGCTCTTATGAATAATGGTGTTCTGAATACACGTGTATAACTTTTTGCCTGGATATACGTCCTCATTTATCTTGGGTATTTACCTAGGAGTGGAATTGCTGGGTTGTATGGTCATTCTTTGTTTAACTCATTGAAGAACCACCAAACTGGTTTCCACAGTGGCTATACTATTTTATATTCTCGCCAGTAATGTATAAAAGTTTCAGTTTCTCTATATCTTACCAAAGCTCGTTATTTCAGTTTTATTTTTTTAAAACTCGAGTCATCCTTGTGGGAGTGAAGTGGCTTGTCATTATGGTTTTGATTTGCACTTTCTTGAGAGCTAATGACATTGAGCATCTGTTCGTACGGTTGTTGAACAATTGCATATTTTCTTTGGAGAAATGTCTATTCATGTCTTTTGTCTTTTTTTTAATTTTTTTTATTAAATTGGGTTCTTCGAGTTTTTACTATTAGGTTGTAAGAGCTCTTTATATATTCAGGATACTAGACCTTCCTCCCACCTATTAAACTGGGTTCTCAAGGAAAAGTGAAACTTAATCTGGTCAACGGATATGGGAAGATCTTTCTGGGCAGAGAATGCAGTGCTTACCTGCCTCTGACTACTCAGGTTGCCATCACAAAATGCCATAGACTGGATGACTCCAACAATGGACATTTATTTTCTCACAGTCTTGGGGGCTGGGAGTTTGAGATCAGGACACTGATTATCAGGGTACTAGTCCCATCAGGAGGGCCCCATCCTCATGACTTCATCTAAACCCAATTATTTCCCAAAGACCCCATCTCTAAATACCATCACATTGAGGGTTAGGACTTCACTATATACATTTCGGGGCATACAAACGTTCAATCCACAGTAGCTGTGAAGTCTCTGTGGGGGACAGGAGCACAGTGAATGAGGCACTGAGGGTACACGTTTGCTGCTGGATCAGAGATCCCCCAGAAGGCTGGTACAGTGGCAGGACAGCTAGGTTACCAAGGACCAAGGCTTTTCAACCCTAATGTGCATGAGAATCATGGGGATCTTGTAAAATGTGGTTCTGATTCAGTAGGCTGGGAGGAGCTAGAGATTCTGCATTTCTAAGTTCCCAGGTGATACTGACATAGTAGCCAGTGTAGAAAGTCCTAAAGAGGCCGCTAAGGATAGCGATGCTTTCTAAGAGCAATGTTAAGTTATTGAATGGTTTAAAAAACGAGAGTAACAACATCAACTCTTGAGTTTTCAAAAGATCAGTCTTGAGGAAGCTGGGATGGCTCAGCGGGTTAAATGCTCACTTTGCAGCCCTGGAGACTGAGAATCTAATCCCTGCTCTGGCCCATGTGGACCCATATGCTGAACTGGGATGTGGCCCCCAGTTCAGTTCTTGCCAGGGCGAGACCCGGGCCCAGTTCCTGCCCTGTGCAGCCCCGTGTGAAGCCCACCTGTGGAGTGAAACTGTATGGAAAACTAATGCTGTCAACTATGGAGACTGCTCTGGGCCCTCCCCCTTCTCTCTGTCTCTGTCTGTCTCTCTCTGTCAAAAAACAATAAAAATAATCTTTAAAGATCAGTCTAATATGTATCCCAATGTTCACTGCAGCGCTGTTCACAGTGGCCAAGTTGTGGAAACAACCAAAGTGCCCTTTGATAGA
>PVKE010024802.1:0-23529 GCA_004027555.1 Craseonycteris thonglongyai
CAACTATGGAGACTGCTCTGGGCCCTCCCCCTTCTCTCTGTCTCTCTCTGTCTCTGTCAAAAACAATAAAATAAATCTTTAAAAAAAAATGTGGTATATTTTAACATAAATCCATTTAAAGAGAGTATCTAGATTCATTAATTTTTATATTAATTTTTCACATGAGTCACCTGAAAAGTCTGCAATAAATAGTATTTGCTGAATGTTAAAAATAAATAAGTAAATAATAAACAACACAGAAGAGTGTAAGGTAGAATGCCTCTCCCAAAGTCCTACCTCCTTTTAACAGGTAACTGCTGTTTAAAAGTTTAGTGTTTTTTATGTTCATATAAAACAACAAAAACAAATATATATATTTACATGTTTTATATACATATATGTAAAACAGAATCCTGATGTATATATTAATCTATGACATGACACAAGTATATTCACTCAACAACATATCTTGGACAATGTATCTGTCTTGTTTTTCATGGCTATATAATATTCCATTATAAGGCTAAATATTTATTTAACCAATCAGATTCTTCTCTCATTTTTTCTATTATCAATGCTACTACTATAAAAGCTTGTGTGTGTGCTGTAAGCATGTGGATATATATAGAATATAGATAATATAAGATCTATAATAGTCTTAAAAGAAGGGTGGTAGAGTCAGTGTAAGAAAAGTTTAAATTTTGATCATACTTCTACCAACAGCAAATGAAAGTGACCATTTTCCCATATCCTGAAATATATCCAGCATTTTCTCATATCCAGCATTTTTCTTTTTTTTTTTCAATGAAGTGGGGAAAACATAAATTATTAAATCATTAGCCTATCCTACTGTCATTCCTAGGTCTCCGCCCATACTGCAAAGAAGCTATGGGTGGCTTGAGTGAAGGTCAGCCTCTGTTTGACAGACAAGTCACGTAAGCTCTCTGTGATAGCCCGTCTCTAGGACGGCCTCCCATGACCCCTGTCTGCTGGCATGCATGTCCTTGTGGAGTCCCCTCCCCTATTACATCATGTTTGGCCTGTGTGACCAATAAGATATGGCAGAAGTGATGGTATGTGGTTTCTGAGGCCAGTTCATAAGGCAGGTGGCTTCCCCTTTCTCTCTGTTGGATCACTAGCTGTGGTGGAAACTAATCACCATGTGGAGGTCTCATCAGTATTGCATGACAAGGAACTAAGGCCTCCTGATGACCATGGGAGCGAGCCCTCCTGAAAGCAGATTAGCCAGCCCAAGTCAAGCGTTCAGACCAGCATGGCCCAAGCCAGCATCTTGATGGCACCTTTATGAGAGACCGAACTAAACCACTCCCAGATTCCTGATGCCCAGAAGCCGCCTGAGATCATAAATGTTTGCTATTTTAAGCCGCTAAGTTCTGGAGTAATTTGTGATGTGGCAATAGATGTCTCTGAGCCTCGCTTCTCTCACCTGTGAGATAGGAATGACCATAATAATAATGCCCACTTAACAGAAAGTAGACGGAAGCCCCGGCCACCTGCTTCGCCCACGAGCACTACAGTCTGTCCCCCTCTTTCCTTGCAAGGCCTTTGGGACAGGCTGTCAGGCCTGACTAAACAGGAGTGTTTTGAGTTGCAATGCCTTTGACCTTTTCACTTAAAAATCCATGTCAAAACAGCTTCTAGTTCACTTCCACACACATTATTCTGAGACTGAAGACAGGAGTGAATTTTGTTGCAATGTATTCTTACCCTTTTATGTGATAAAATTGCAAAAGCAAAGGTCCAGTTGCTCTGGTCTTGGGAGAGCTGCCAGACCTCTCTGAGTGATCAGGGAGTGGCTGCTGGAGCCCCCAGCCCATGACAAGCTAGTGTGGAGGGGTAAGGAGGGAGGAGAGACCGCAGGGACAGGAAGCACATCTTTGTTTCCAAGCAGTGTGGACACACATATACAAAAGATAAAGTGCTCCTCTGTTCTCATCGGATGGGATTCCCAGGGGATGGACGGAGCCCAGGGGTGGTGGGGGTGGGCAGAGGGCAGCCAGGAGCCAGGAAATCCCCAGGGATTTCCAGCATCCAGTCCAGTAAATTCTGAGACCAATCCCTGAGCTAGGGACATAGGAACGACCGACTGTGCCTCTCCCCTTGAGCAGCTCACATTCTGCCAGCCCAGGCCAGCTTGGAGCCTTACAGGAGCATCCCTGGAAATCCAAGCACCTCCTGCTTCCCTCCCACTGGTCAAATTCCATCCAAACTGTAACTAGCACTGCTCTCCACTCTGCCATCTCGTGGCCATAGTCAGCAATTGCAGCTTTCCCACAGGACAGCCACCTTCAGGGGACTAGAGATGTCTCGCACAGTACAATTTAGCAACTATTTCTCCCCACCCAAAGGGGTGACCAGGCTCTTTCTGTTTAGTCCTCCATGTCAAAGAACTTAGGCAGACTGCCAGGGAAGGAGTCAGAAGATTCTGAGGTCTGGGATTCTAGCTGTCATTCAATAGTATGCAATGTGTGACTGTGGGTGTGATGACCCTCCCCTTCCAAGACTCAGTTTCCTTCACTGAAGGTCAGGAAGACAAACCAACTGCCTATGTATGTCTAAACGATAAGTGCAGAAATCAAGACCTAAAATCCAGATTAACCAGCTCCCCTAGCTGGAGAAAGCTTGACCCCTGAACCCTGTGGCGTGGGGAGGAGGCGGGGAGTGGGGAGCCATGGGTAGAAGTGGTATATGTGGTGGCACAGCGGCTCGAAGTCAGGTCCTGGAGAAAAGCTGAGTGAGATCAGGCCAAGCATCAGGTAAATAGCTGAAGTTTGGAGTGGGAACTGTGTGGAGCTAAAATGAGACTGTAAGGACTGAGGGCCCCTACAACTGAGGACCAGAGCAATGGGCCAAGGACTGAAACCTGGAGGAACTGGGAGGAACTAGGAGACAGCTGGATTGAGAGCAGCTGCTATTCACACAGGCTGGCTGGGGAGAGCGGCCCTTTCTACCCCACACAGCACGGGTCAACCCAGCCGACCGTGCCAGCCCCTGTGCCCAGAAAGCTTAGGACCCTGGTCATTCTGGACAGTGAGGAAACTTGTCTATGGCCCAAAGACCTGGGAACCACTCCTTCCTTTCTTCATTCATTCCTTGACCCAATACTTTTTAGGTCGGCTATGCTAAGACCTTTTGTTGGACCCTGCGACACCAAAAATGTAGCAGGAGGCTCAGATGCCACACCTCAAGGCAGGCCTGGAGGAAAGAGCTATTGGACCCACAGGGGGTGTGGCCATGCCCAGCTGGGGGTTTCCTGAGCGCCTCATTCACTATTGTCCTAGGAATAGCCTAGCAGATGCAGTTGTCATGTGGAAGGGAACAGCAGGCATTGTGCTCACCCTGCTGGGGTTTTTGGAACCACACAATATGCTTAATTAACAGGTTCTTTTAGAAGCTTAATTTTTTAACATTAAAGAATTAAATCAATAATACCCCCATTTCAGCTTCTCTGTGATTATTTATGTCCTTTGTGTCCTGTTTGGTATTTAGTAACAAGCTTTCTAAAAATAACAATCTATGTCATCCATACTAAAGGAAATCAAAGTAGGAAAGAGGAAGAGGAAGAAATTTGCATAAGATGAACCCCTACTACCGGTATGTGCCAGCCGCTTTTCTAAGCGCCTCCTATCCATTCTCTTAGGTCACCCTCAACACAACTCCAAAAGGAATTTGTGGTTATAATCCCCATTTTATGAATTAGGAATCTGAAGCTCAGAGACATAAAAGAGACTTGTCCAGGGTCACACTAAAGCCCCCAACCAATAACAGGACCACCTGGTGCCAAGGACCTTCCTGTGGCAGGCAGCTTCTGTTTTCAGGCATGGTTCATGGAACCAGTGAGATGGCTTTTCCTGTCCCCATGGCTGGGACCCTCGGGTGGTGCTGGACCTCCTGAATGGCCCCTGGGATGGGACGGGGAGCCCAGATCTCCTATCTACAGAGGTCAGGGGTGACTGTGATAGTTTAAATCCTAGAAAAAAATAAGTGGGGTCCTAGGACTGAATGGCCGGCTGTACAATTGGAGGCAGGAATGCTGGCTTCCAGATGCATCTTTGCTAACCCCACTAGCTGGACGGCTTCAGGTGAGCCACTTCCTTTTTCTGAGCCAGTTCCCTTATCAATAAAACGAGACCAGTGCTACCTTCTGTGGGGGTTGGAATGATTAAATAAGAGGACATACTGAGAAGTTTCTGGAGCTTTTCCTGCATGGTGTCCACAGAAGGGACTGATCTGTGATGAGGCATCAGCACAAGAGGGAAGAAGAGGTTCTCAAGCTCAATGTCTTGGGTGGGGTTTTCCTGTGTCCTGTATGAAGCTGTGCCCTTGAATCAGAGCTCAACTACAGTGGGGCTCAGAACCAATAAAGCACCCTCACCATGTTCTGACGACCCATCCAGTCAGCTAGGCTTCTGGTGAACTAGTCACCAGTGTCAACCTGTGAAGGTCAGACTCAAGGCTGTCTTGAAGGGCAGGTCCCACATCCCCTCGGAGCACACCCATGGCAATTGCACACAGTGTGGTCCCCATTCTGGGAGACGCAGCTGACATGATGCTGTTCTCCAAGGAATTAATACAAGTTCTGTGCACAAAGAGAGGTGATCGGGCTTGTAGACCTCACTAGGCAACCTCACACAAATTCTTCACCCATTAGTTCAGTCATTCATTCAAAGGAGAAACATCTACTGAGACCAATGTGTCCCAGCCCCTGCAGACATGCAGTAAACAGGTAGACCCTGTCCCTTCTTACATTGTGTGACAGCCCAATCTCACTTTGGTTTCCCCATCCGTGATCTGGAAATAGGATGCCTTGCAGTGTTGTGGCGAGAATTAGGAGATGTGTGTGCCTTATAAACTTCAAATGTCCACAGATATTTGTGGCAGGTTTATTCACAGGAGCCAAAAACTGGAAACAACCCAATGTCCATCAACAGTGAATGGATAAACTGTCGTACATCCCTATAGCGGAATACTACTCAGCAATAAAAAGAAACAAATGATGAATGCCCACAGCATGGATCGCTCTCATAATAATTATAATGAATGAAAAAAGTCAGAAAAGAAAAATGTGTAATTCCATTTATGTAAAATTCTGGGGAAATGCCAACTAATCAATTGTGACAGAAAATACTAAATGAGGGGTTGCCCTGGGGATGGGGGCAGAAATGGGAGGGAACAAGGAATTATAGCATCAACAGAAAAATTTTGGAAGTGATAGAATGTTATAGACTGAATTGTGTCCCCACCCTCCAACCCCTAACCTGCAGTACTTCAGCATGTGGCTGTATTTGCAGAGAGAGCCTTTAAAGAGATAATTAAGGTAAAATGAGGTCATATGGGTTGGCCCTAATCCAATATGAGTGGAGTCCTTATATGAAGTGATTAGGACATGCACAGGGAGAAAACACAGAGAAGATGGACACATACAAGCCAAGAGCCAGGCCTCAGAAGAGACCAACCCTGGCAACACCAGTCTTGGACTTCTGACCCCTAGAGCTGTAGAAATAATAAATCCCCGTTATTTCTTTAAGCCACCCAGTCTGTGGCACTTTGTCAAGGCAGCCCCAGGACACTAACACATAAATATGCTCATCATCTGCACTATAGTGATGGTTTTTATGGATATACACATATGTCAAAACTCATCAAATTGTACATTTTAAATATATACAGTCCATTGTTTGTCAATTATACCTCAATAAAGCTGTTTTTTTAAACTCACTATTAAAATATTGTTTTAGTGTAATTAATTAAGCATCCACGCAGGTCTCGGGCCAAGCGTTGTCTCCGGTTGTGAGCCAGCATGGAAGACCCAAGGCTAGAGGCCCAGAGAGGGGAAGGCACTTACCCAACCCCACACAGACAGCCATGGGCAGAGCCAGAGTCCTACAGAGGCCTCCAGCCTCCAGCCCAGGCCTGTGCCTCTCAACTTTGCCTGCACCTTTAAATCACCTGGAACGGTCTTTAAATTGTGCATGCCCGCACTGCCCCTTAGATCAATTAAATCAGAATGCTTGTGGGTGGGACCCAGCAGGAGTATTTTTTTAAAGCTCCCAAGCAACTGCAATGTGTATCCAAGGCTAAGCAGTGGCTGCTTCACACCGGCCCCCAGGAGAGGAGCAGGCTCCTTTCAGCACCTAGCTGAGCCCAGCCAGGCACAATGATACAGTCACCTGCACTGATTGAGAACCTAATTGCCTTAAGTTTCTGTGCAGAGCCAGCCAGGACTTATCATTCCACTTGCATCAAAATATTTACTCCAAATAGTCGTTGCCACCTGGAAGGCGCTTGCAGGTACTAGGGAGGAATTGGGGGAGGCCCAGAGTTCAGCATACCCTGTAAGGGCAGCAGGCTGTTTGCACGGGCTGCTGTCCCATCATCCAGTGCTCAACTATCACCTTCCCAACCCCCTGAGAGATCTCCTAAGTGATTGCACATTGATGCTCCAAGGACTGAATCATCTGATTCTCCCCAGTGTAGGTACTGTGGCTTAGGAACAAGCGGTCAATGATTTGCATAAGGTTAGTGATTTGCATGGAATGGAAAAATCGCATGCAGTAAATAGCTGAGGGGAAGATAAAACTATGGCCCAGAAATGACCTAAAATAATGTGTTCATTTGTAGCCCCAGTGTAATGTGGATGCTTCTCTGCCTTCAGAGAAAGAGCTACCCATTTCCTGGCTATCACAGCTCATGTCCTAAAAGTCTGATGATAAAGACACAAGGATGAGTGAGACCATGGGTGTCCCACAGGCCAGCACCTGACCATTCAGCACCACCACTCCCGCCTATCAATGCACTTTGTCCATGTCCAGAGGCAACTACCAGACGTGATTTTCTACCATACTCAAACAGCCAAGCGTAAATGGAGAAAAATATACGCCACTCAGCTTGGTCCCCCAAGGACCAGATTCCCCATATCCCTGGGGCCCTTGGCATTGACCTTGCTGCTATGACACGTAAGACTCAAGACATGCACTTTGCCGACACTCCCAAGGTTGGGCCTTGACTTACATAAAAACAAACAATTTTTGGATAACTAATACATTAAAATAATTGGTAATTTCTATAGCTACGGATTAAGAGCACATTAGTAACTCCTCGTTTACTGTGATGGCAGCAAAAATAAGATGGAAGTGAATCATGCACAAAGCAGGCCAGAATTCCTATAGTAACTCCACCTATTTTCTTTCCCTCTTATAAAGTATAGTGGAATGAAGTGAATGAGACAGTACCGGAATAATCCTGAGTCTGTTCTAATTTAAATAAATTACTTAATACATTAGTATTGTCAATATGATTAATCAAACTCCATTTTCTAGTCTCAGGCCAGTGTCACATCAGAAAAAAAGATGTTCTGATTCCCAAGGCATTGAAAGACAAATGAATCATTCCTGAAGGTTTCTTGGAGAAATAAAAATGGGAGTTTTACCCACATTATACAGACAAGAGTCTTTAAATTCCCTATGTCCCTGTTCAAAGTGGATGGGATATTTGCATATGTGGTAAATTGAATGTTCATCACACCATTTCTTCTTCCTGGACACAGGCAAGACTATTTCTCTGTCTCCCTCCTGTGCAATTGGGTTAAATACAACTGGCTTTGGTCAGTGGAATGTGATCAATGGTGACCTGTGTCATTTCCAAGCCCATGTGAGTAAGAGCTGGTGTGCCCTACAACCTCTTAGTTTCTTTCTCTGCTTCAGGGACCTGGAAAACTTTTTGTGTTAAGATGTGAGTATCTCAGAGAGCCTGGATCCCTGAATTTCCAGATAGAGGAGAGAACGCACAGGCTTCATTAGACTCTGCAAGAGCAAGAAATAAAAAAGAACTTTGTCTTATTAAAATATCCGATTTGAGGATTGATTTGTTACAGCAGCATACCCTATCCTATCCTGATTAGCACAGCTAGATGCATCTTCTCATATGATCCTGAGCAAAGAAGCTAGAACCCTTTTTAATATTAAGAAGTCTAGACTCCCTAGAAGATTCAGATTCTCAATAAATTTTGTGCTCAGCAGAGCTAGTTTTAATACAATCTCTGCCAATAATTTATTGGATGAGTTACTTGGCTTCTTTGTACCTCTATTTCCCTACATATTAAATGAAAAGTATAACAGTGCCTACTTTATAGGATTGCTGTGAGTACTAAAGAGGTAAGACCTAGCACTCAAGTCTGTATGCAAAGAAATACATAGAAGGATTTTCACTGCCCTGTTTTCTGTAAGAGCAAAGGTCTGGGAACAACTTAAATACCCACAATAGGACAGTGGTTTATTAAGCTATAACACATCTGTAAAATGAAATAGAATATCAGGTAGCTATAAAGATAAATATATCTACATATGCTAAAATGGAAATATTGTCAAGATACATTGTTACATGTAAAAAGCAAGAAGCTATACAAAATGTATTAAATGCAACCATTTGCATTAAGGGCATGGTTATATATGGTGGTTCGTGGATTTTAAAAATTTTAGAAGAATATGCAAGAAACAATGTTTGCTTCTAAAGAGGGAAACTGGGAGCCAGGGTGAGAAGAAGACATACAGAGGTTGAAAAAAAAAAAATGTATATATAGTTTAAGAAAGGAAAAAACTGTATTTAAATTGTAATAATATATACCAATAACAAAAGATGAATACAAGTTGTACTTCAACATTCTCGAATTTCAAATACCACCTCAAAATGGTCTTGCCCTCCTAGAACAACAACCACAGTGCTTCTGCCATTTTCTTTGACTGTCCTGCCTGTCACATGGTGATGCTAGCATTTTTTTGATTAATGCTATCTTTTGAGCAAACGTCATACTACACATTGCTACCATAATTCAATTCAACTTCAAAAGTAATACATAGATAATATCTCTTAAAATGTGTATACATGTTTTTTGGCACCCCTAGTATTTTACTGCATATCTTCATGTACTATTTTGTTTTACACTTATTGTTTTCAATAAAATAATAATGTAAACAAAGTGCTTAGCAGTCCATGCCAATGAGTGTTAAATATTATTGTTGTTGATGATGTTATTGTTAATAGGTTAATATTGATTTCTTTTTAATAACATGCCATTTCAGGGGCTCCTGCCTCTGGCTCCCTTCAAAAGCCTGTCTCCTTCCTCCTTGCTTTGTCCCCTTTTCTCTAAGGAAAATGAGAAACAGGAAACTGTGGCAACTGGATTTCTATTTTTGGTGTCCTCTGGAAGGAACAATTCCACCTGGACACATCTGTGTGCCAACTCAGAAGAGGTGTGAGGTTCGGCTGCAGGTGCTGGGATCATGGGGAGATGACTTCAGCTGATGAAACCCTGCCCCTGCTCCCCAGGAAATGGCTCTCAGGGAAACGCTCATCCTTGAACAGCACCCTGACTTCAGAGCGTGTAGTCGAAGGGGACTGCCACCACTGCTGCTGTATGTCCTGCCACCTGGGACTGGAACAAGGAGGATGAGGCTGGGTAAGAGCACTTCCTCCCCAGGGTGGCCACCCTGCCAGCCGGAAGGGACCCAGCAAGGGGGCTGTCAGTATGACAGGCTGAATAACAGCCCCCTAAATACATCCACGTCGTAATCCCCAGAACCTATGAATGTTACTTTATAGGATAAGCCACTTACAAATCCTCTTTCCGAGGCAAAGTCTGTGATAGAAAGCCAAGCTCAAGAACAACAATCTGGACTCCAGGGGAGTTTCTGGGAGTCACTTGGACCTTCAGGTTCCTGAGCAAAGGACAAAGGGTGGTCCTCCCTATGAGAGGAAGACTAGCTCCCAGTTCTAGCCTGGGCCCGAACTCTTTCATCATCACTGTTCTCTTCTCTGCTCCTCTGGTCCATCAAGAATGGCTTCCCTCAGCTCCCAGTACTTCCCACATGACTGGATGACCCACTGGATTATGGTAGGTCTTCTTTGATTCATCCTGTGTGAGATGACAATTGCTCACCAGCCCTGGGGACAGTCAACCTGAATCTGAGAGCCAGCTCAGCTAGGTCATTGATAAACCTTCCAAAGCTGTCCTAGTTTGTCCCTTTCATGTTTTTCCTTGAACATTGTTCCCTAAGTGGCAAAAGCATAAGTCTGACCCACCTTCTTGAGTTCCCGTGAAGCTGTTTGTCACAACACATCCCTAAGCAGCTTTCCCCATACAGCATTCTCATGCAGTGTCCCCATGCAATGTCATGTATTGTTCCTATGCAATGTTCCCATGCAGTGTCCTCCCAGTGACATGTGGTGACATATGCAGTATCTCCACACATGGTCCCTAAGCAATATCCCCACTCAATGTTCCCACAAACAGCCCTTTTCTAACTTACTTAAAAATGAATAACTGCCTTTTCATGTGATTGCTACAGGCCAATGACAAAGCTTCTCTCCTTGATCAAGCTCCCCTGGGCCCTCTTCTGAACTATGCCCCAGTTTAGCCGATAAAGATGTGAACAAACACAAACATAGTTTCTAACAGGTCAAGGCCACACCCCTAAGATGACCCTAGTCCCCCTTAAAGTACCTGGCTGAGAAAACTCAAAGCTTCCAAAAATAAAAAATAAAATAACTGACTGTTTGCTGCAGGGAACACCAGATGTTAGGGCCCCTGTCTCCCAGCCTCTGTGGGAAGGAAGGAGCAGAACTTTGACAAGTGCCAGTTAGCAAACCCTGATGGGTCTTACATAGACCAACATACCCCTTCCTGCTTCTATAGTTTTTTATTTCCCTGACTCTACTGAGCATCCCCCTTACTCCCCTTACCTATCTCCTCATTCTCCCTTTAAAATGCCTAGTCTCCTCTGTGCAAATAGAAATTGAGTTCAGTTCACTCTGGACTCTTTTCCCTATTGTGGTAATACGTTACTGATTAAAATCTGTCCTTACCACGTCTACCAGTGGCCATCTTTATCTTGGATTCCAGGCACCAAGTGAAGCGTTTCCCATTCCAGTATCTCATTTGATCCTCACAAGAACCCTACAGGGGGAAACTGAGGGTCAGAGAAATCATCTGCACAATGGCAAGGTGACCAGACGTCCCGCTTTTGGCGGGACAGTCCTGATTTTTAAAAATTTATCCCGCGTCCTGCGGTGTTTTAAAAAAGTCCTTATTTTTGGAAAGAATGCACAACAAGCTAGGGAACGGCAGGAGATAGACCAAATGTTTAATCAAGAACCCCCTCCCCCCCGGTCAATGGTGTCCCGCTTTACCAATGTTAAAATCTGGTCACCTTACTGACAATGGACCCTACCATCCTACCCTCTATATACTTCCTACCATGAGAAGAAAGGAATCATTTGAATCAGAACAACATTCTAATCCCAAAGGCTACATGACCACAGGCTCTACAGATTAAGGTGTGGATGCATTTCTGAGAGCTACTGGCCCATCCTCATCAGCAGTGGGAGATGGCCTTGGTGACTGGGGCTAAGGTTTGCAGGGTGTCAGGCTCTGGACTTCAGCAGTCACATCCCATTTTCCTGAGATCGTCACAAAAGCTCTGCTCCTCTGCCTCTCAGTTATTCAATTCTGACCCTGGTATCCAGCCATCCAAGTGATTTTACAGAACCTTGGAGCCTCTCTGTGGAACCAGGGGTAACAGCAGGTCAACCAAAAGGCTCCCACCTTCTTGCTGAAAGGAATTTGCTTTGCCTCTTTTCTGTGAGATTAGAAATACATTCCAAAGCTCCTGTGAAATCTGGTGGGTAAAGGGTGAGCATGAGCAGCACTGGCAGCTTTAGTTTCTACTCCAAAGAGAATCATAGTCATTTGAAGGATATGACTGTTTAAAAACAGTGTTGACAAAGGTGCCCCGCACTTGTAACCTGAAGGCTCATGTTGAGTCTTGAATATACCACATGATCCCTCTGGGTCTCGATTTCCATAGCTCAAAAATGGTAGCAATATCTCCGCAGCGCCTACTTTAACTGGTTGGTGAATCCATGCCACTGGGAAGCCACAGCAGTCAGTTCAAGGTCAAGCGTGTCCATCCTTAACAACTCAGTAGTCCTATCACAAGCCAGACAACCTAGTTGTTGAAGGACAGCTAGCTTTCTCCCCAAAACACAGTAATGCGCTATACTGAAAGCTCTTTTTTCTTTTTTAGTACTTTAATTTCTGTGCATTTTAGCTTTGGAGAATTATTTCAAGTTGTGGAGATTCATTTTTTTAATGCACATTGGCTTTGATTTGGAAAGAACTGTGACAGAGTTCTGGGGTGGGGCCTCCAATCTTAATAACCACATTTGCATATCAATGGCCTCTCACTTCATTTGCTGCCTTGGCCACCCTCCGAGTTTTGCTGGTTGTTCTTCCTTCTTAAATAGTTTAAATATAGAAACTGCTTTGAAATAAAAATTTCCCCATGGACTTCTGAAGTTAGACTGAACAGACAAAATAGATATTATTTTATTAAATTTAGCAAGACTGTAAAACCTCTCAGACACCTCTGAGATGAAAATACCTCTGGGTTTGGGGAAGTGGTCTGGGCTGGAGATGGACATGTGACCACCTAAGCCATGGGTGGGGCTTGAATGAGATGATGTCAAAAGAGTGAGAAGACAAAAGAAGCTGTGGGCAACTTCAGCATCCTGCTCTGCAAAATCTCCACCAAACGCTCTGGCCCTTGGCCCAAGCAGTTCTTCCACAGGTCATGTGTTGCATATTTGTACCTCACTGCTGATGTATTTTCCCCCTCTTCTAACCTCAACGTTTCATTAACATAGTTTATATTCTTGCCAGAGATATATAATCTGAATCTAATATGAGGAAAGAATCAAACTAATCCAAATCATGGGACAATATACAAGACAAGGAGCCTGGCACCTTCAAAGGTGTCAATGTCATGAAAGAGAAAATAAATCAAGGGGCAATTCTAGAATCTAGATTAAAGGAGATGAGGGAATAATGAAGGTCAAATGCAATGAGTGATCCTTGATTAGATCATAAGTTTAAAAGACAATAACTGTAAAAGATATTTTGAGGACAATAGGAAAACTTAAATATGGTATATTAAAGAATATTTATTGTATCAATGTTAAATGTCTTGGATAGGATTAGGATATTGGAGTTATGCAGGAGAATTTTCTGGTTCTCAGGAATTATATGCTGAAGTATTTGAGGATATGTCTGCAACTTTCAACTGGTTCAGGAAAAGAAAAATTAACTACATAGAGAGAGAAATAAAGCAAATATTTGAATATGTTAACAAATTGAAGTTCAGAGTAGCCCCTGGTTGAGATGGTGGAATAGGTAAACCCTGTGCTCACCTCCTCCCATGAACACATCAAAATTACAAGTAATCTACAGAAGAACCAACATTGAAAACCACGTGAAGTCTAGCTAAACAGAAGTCCTGTAACTAAAAATATACAGAAGCTACATGGGAGACTGGAAGGAGGGAGGAGAAGACATGGAAAAGGGCTGGTCCCACACCCACATGTGACAGTTAAAAATCAGGAGGGATATTTCACTGTGGAGGTTCCCCCGGAGGAGTGAGAGTTCCTAGCCCCACACCAGGCTCCCAGCCCAGGGTTCCAGTATCAGGAAGAGAAGTCCAATAACTTCTGACTGTGAAAACCAGCAGAGATCGTGGCTGAGTGAGACGAGGGTGGCTACAGTCTCAGGTGCTCCCCTTAGACAGCCCACACATGGACTTACTCACTGACAGACTCACTCACTCTGAGCTCCAGCAATGGGGAAGCATCTCAAAAGGTACCAGGGGGGAACCCGGGATGGCTCAGTGGGTTAAGCACTCACTTTGCAGCGCCAGGGACCAGGGATCGAATCCCGGCCCCGGCCCGTGTGGACCCATGTGCTGAACTGGGAGCTCCCCCAGCTCAGTTCTCTCTCTGTTTCTGTATCTCTCTCTCTCTCTCTATCTCTCTCTGTCAAAAATAAAAATAAATAAATAAAAATATATCAAAAGGTACCAGGGACATATGGGGAGGAACTAAATTGTCTGGGTAAGGGTCAGAGGTGGCCCATTCTCTCAGACAAAAGGACTGGCAGAAGTCATTGTTCCTTTGTTGAGCCCTCCCCACACCCAGCCTGCACACATAGGTGGTACCATGTCTGAGGTTCCATCAACTTGGCTAACATCTTTTGTCCTGCCCTGGCGATTCTCTGAGGCCCCTCCCCACCCAACTTGCAGGCCTACTTAACACGCTGCATACGGCAGGGTTTAAAACCCTCATACCCCTCTGTTCCGGCAGGTATTCAAATGAGACCACGTTGAAATGAACTCTTCTCTTTAAAATGCTATTGCTGCCATATTATTTATAACTTTTCAATGAAATTTTTTGTACTTACTCACGTAAATTTATCCATTGATAATATTTGTTCGTTATATATCAACCAAACCTCATTAATTAAATAAATCTTGCAAAAAATAAAAGGTCAAGTGTAAAAACGAGAATTCTCGTTACCCGTCCTTAACGCATGGCTCAGAAAAAACGAAGATTCTCGTGATCCGTACGCAATGTGTTAAACTGCTTCCAGTGGTCTTTCATACAAATGGCCTGTCTTGGCTCATGCTATGGTTCACAAACCCCAAACAAGCAGCATCTGGCCTCAGCATGCCCTGTACCTCTTGCTAAGCAACCTCGAGCCCAGCACAAGTGGCAGCCAGTCTCAGTTCTCAGTTTAGCCTCTCCCAGGTACCTCCAAGCCCAGAAGAGGTGGCATCATCTGAAGATCACTTTGTCACTCATAACACATGGCTCTAGGCAAGGTATAGGCAGCAAGTGGCCTTGTCCTACACCAGAGCCCCTCCCAAGAGGCCCAGAACCAATGTCCCTGTTGGCCATCTTCAGACCACACCAGAGCACCACCCAAACACCTCCACAAATGAAAAACACAAAGTGCAAACCCATCAGGCACTAGAATCCTGATAAAGTGAATCCTGATCTGTAGGGGCAACCCCCCACAACAGCTATGGTCATGACCAGTCCTCACAATCAATAAGCTTGAGTGTTAACTCCTCCCACTGACATGCCAACAGCAATCAAGGCCAAACCACACAGGGGACGCACCTGGAATATCTGACTTGACCACAGAGACTGCTCCACTGAGCCCAACAGCACACCTACTATATAAGGCCACTCTACCAAGACCAAAAGACAGGGCAGTCCTACCTAATATAGAAAAAAACCAAAAAACAAAACACAGGAAAGCAGTCAAAATGAGGAGACAAAGAAACATGTCCCAAATGAAAGAACAGAACAAAACTTCAGAAAAAGAACTACACAAAATGGAAACAAGCAATCTACCAAATGTATAGTTCAAAATACTGGTTATAAGGATGCTCAGTGAGAACTTCAAAAAATAGATAGAAAACATAAATATGAAGATAAAAAAATATTTAAAAGAATCAGTCAGAAATGAAGAATACAATAACTGAAATGAAGAATGCATTAGAGAAAAATCAACAGATTAAATGAAGCAGAGATTCAAATCAGCAATTTGGAAGATAAGGTAGCAGAAAATACCCAGTGAGAACAGCGAAAAGAAAAAAAAACAATCCAAAAAAACTGAAGATAGTTTAGGGGGGTTTGGGGGCAACACCAAGCACACCAACATTTGCATCATAGGGGTACCAGATGGAGCAAGGAATTAAAAAATCAATTTGAAGTAATAACGACAAAAAACTTTCTTAACCTGGCAAAGAAAATAGACATACAAGCCCAGGAAGTGAAGAGAGTTCCAAACAAGATGAACTTTAACAGGCAAGACACATCATAATTAAAATGCCAAAGGTTAAAGACAAAGAGAGAAGCTTAAAAGCAGCAAGAGAAAAACAGTTACCTACAAGGGACCTCCTATAAAATTGTCAGCTGACTTCTCAAAAACAGAAACTTTGTAGGAAAGAAAGGATTGGCACAAAAATATTCAAAGTGATGAAAAGCAAGGACCTACAACCAAAATTTCTCTATGCAGGAAAACTATCATTTAAAATCAAAGGACACATAATGAGCTTCCCAGGCAAGAAAAAGCTAAAGGAGTTCATCACCACCAAACTAGTATTACAAAAAATGTTACAGGGACTTTTTTAAGATGCAAAGGATAAAAGTTAAAAATATGGATAATAAAATGGCAATAACTACATGTCTATCACCACTTAATTTAAATGTAAATGGATTAAATGTTCCAATCAGGGGAAGCTGGGATGGCTCAGCGGGTTAAGGGCGCGCTTTGCAGCCCCGGAGACCGCGAATTGAATCCTGGCTCCAACCCAGGTGGACCCATATGCTGAACTGGGGTGTGTCCCCAGTTCAGTTCTTGCCGGGACCTATGCAGGAGGCCCCCAGCCCAGTTCCTGCCCTGACCAGCCCCATGCCTACCTGTGGAGTGAAACTACATAGAAAACTAATGTTGTCAGCTATGGAGACTGCTCTGGACCCTCCCCCTTCTCTCTGTCTCTTTCTGTCTGTCTCTCTGTCAAAAAACAAAAAACAAAAAAAAAGACAATAAAAAAAATAGATCTTTAAATGTTCCAATCAAAAGACATAGGGTGGCTGAATGAATAAAAAAACAATGCCCCTATATATGCTGCCTACAAGAGACTCACTTCAGATCACAAGACACACACAGACTGAATGTAAAAGGGTAGAATAAGATATTTCATGAAAATGAAAACAATAACAACAAAAAAATGTAACAATACTTTAAAACAAAGACTGTAATAAGAGAAAAAGAATAACCCAGCAATTCCACTTCTGGGTATTTATCCAAAGAAATTCAAAACACTACCTCAAAAATACATATGTTCATTGCAGCATTATTTACAATAGACAAGATATGGAGGCAACCTGGGTGTTCATCAATGGATGAATGAATAAAGAAGAGGTGGTACATATATGAGGGCTGTCCAGAAAAAATACAGCCATTGTCAATATAACAAGAATGATTATATGGCTGGATACTTTCCAGACAGACAGCCCTCATATATACAATAAAATATTACTCAGCCTTAAAAAAAAATGAAATCTTATCATCTGCAACAACATGGATGGACCTAGAGGACATTATTAAGTGAAATAGACAGAGAAAGACAAATACCATATGATTGCACTTATAGGTGGAATCTAAAAAACAAAATAAACGGACAAACAAAACAAAAAGAATTACATAAATTTTGATAGATGGCCGATGGGAGAAGGTTTAGATGGATGAATGAAAAGGGGGTAGTGATTAAGAAGTACAACTTGATAGTTATAAAATGGTAATGGAGATATAAAGCGTAGGTAATATACCATATTTTTCCATGTATAAGATAGTACTTTTGTCTAAAATTGTTAGACCAAAAATTGGGGATCATCTCATACACGGGAATAACCCATGTATTGATTTCTTAATGTTGGGTTAGAAAAGTAGGGGTTGTCTTATATATGGAGGCATTTTATACACAAAAAAATATGGTAGTCAATAATATTGTAATAACTATGTATGGCATCAAATGAGTATTAGATTTATTGGTGTGACCACATCATAAATATTATAAATGCCTAATCACTATATTGTAACCTGATAATAATAAAGTATTTTATGTCAACTGTAATTAAAAAATAACAAATTATGTTTCAAATTTGTAGACTCTAAGTAAAGGTTATATGAGTATTCATTGTACTACTCTTGTAAATTTTCTTTAAATTATAAATTTCTCAAAATAAATAGGAAAATTGCAATGAGAACTACTTTTTTTTTTGAGAGCCTATTTCTGAGACCACCTACCCAGATTTAGGTCAAACTTCACAAGTTAAGGGTATAGCCCTCCCTAAGACTGCCTTTACTTCAGACACCAGCCACAACTTTGGAAGTTTTCAGGCCACCCTCACAAAGGACCAGCTGGCTATAAACTCAGAATTGTCCACTACCTAGAATGACTCACAGAACTCAGGAATGTGCTGTACTTACAATTATAGTTTTATATGGCAAAAGAATAGAAATCAGAACCAGCCAAAGGGAGGAACAGAGCAAGGTCTGGGGATACCAAACCCAAAATTTCCACTGTTCTCTCCACTTTGAATCATGATGTGTTGCCCTCTCATCATGCTGATCTATGACAATGCAGAACATTGAAACCAGGGAAGTTCACCCATGCTTCAGAGTCCATAATTTTTATTGGAGTCTCATTACACTGTCATGATTGACTGAATCATTGGCCATGCTCCTCCTCTTTTCCCCAGAGGCCTAGCTGGTATCACATGACTCAAAGACCCAACCCTCTCCTCACACTATTGGTCTTTCTTGGAGTAGCCAGTCCCCATCCTGAGTCATCTCATTAGCATAAACTCTCAGGGCCCACCATGAATAACACCACTCCTATCACTCAGACTATTTCAAGGACTTACAGGTTATCTTTCAGGAACCAGGGACCAAAGCCAGCTATATTCTTTATTACTCAGAAATAAGACAAAACATATTTTCAAACAAAAGTTTAAAAAAAGAATTTTAATCAAGAACCATAGTAGGTAAGGCTAGAGCATTTGAATCGAAAACAACCATACTCCAGGGACATTGTCTCAGCTCCATGCAGTCTCTAACAGCACAGTCTGTTTGCATCTTGAGTTTAAAGAGGCCACTTAGATCTCTCAACAGTTCCCATTTCAAAGGCATTAGGATGAGTCATTTCACTTTTCTGCAGCAGGTCAGCTGCAAAACAGTAAATACCCATCTGTGTAGAACTGAAGAATAGAAGAAAATAATTTATATTTGTTGTTAAATACTTCCCAATTCAATTTAATATGCCAAATTTTTACAGTCACAGCCTATACTACTTCAATCAAATCAGATCCTTCTAACCCTCCAACTCAAACAAGGAGGAAGTCAGGATTCCATGGTTAGTACAAAAAAAAAAAGTCACTGTATAATTGTAAATTAGAACCAGAATCAGCCCTCTAGCTTCTGGGCCTTCTTCATCACTAGGCTGTGAACAAAAATGACTTTCAGTGAATGTATCTGCAGGAGAATATATCTCCAGGGACAGGACAGAGAGAACTACCTTGTTCATAGACCTAGTTGAAAGAATAGAGGAAAGAACTATTCATGAAAAATGAAAAAAGGGGCTTGTTATCCAGCAAATAGAGTCTCTAGAAGCATCAGTATTCTCTCTGCAACTAATTTGTTTTTAAATATGAAAGTGATACATGCACATAATAAAAAATATATGTTCAACAGTAACAGAAAATAATGAGTTACATTTAAAATATTTAACAACTCTATCAAGAGGGGCACAGACCAATCAGAACAGATTCCAGCAACTGTACTGGGCAAGACCCTCTGAATAGTAATCTGGGTACACACACACATATACACAAGGTTTCTTGCCCCAGACTTCCTGCTGCACATCCCAGAGGTAATAACTGTTAATTTCTTAGGACTTACTTAGTCTAGAAATGTTTTGTGTATCTACCAGCATAGCTATGTATTTATATATCCCTTTTTGTATAGCTCTGTTTTAATAATACCATACTGTTCTACTGCATACCTTTTCTTTTAACAACGTATCTTAGACATCTTTCTAACTCTGCCAATGTACAGCTACCTCACATTTGTGAAGCTTGAACAATGCTACTCAAAAATATGGTCTGTGCACCAGTGCTAGTCCAGTAACTGACTCAGTCTCCTTATCTCCTAGCAAACCACCAACAAGTAACAGATGGTCTCCTTTGAGCAGCACTGTGATAGAGTATACACACCATAAATTACTTAACCAATCCCCTCTCAGTGGACATTTAGGTTCCTACAGATGAGCATTCTTGTATGCATACATGTTTACGTACTTAGAAGAGTATTTTTATATAGATAGATTCCTAGGAGTGGAATTAAGAGTTGTGCAATTGATAACAAGGCTGATTATGATGGTGCCAGTGGTTAGAAGGGACCTCGGAGAGAACTAGTCCAACTCTTGCATTTTATTGATGAGGAAAGTGAAACCAGAAAGGTAAGAGCAAGGTCCAGAATCAAACAAGTCTGTGGCAGAAGTAGGGATGGCCCCAACTCTTCTGAAAGGCATGGCATATCAGTGGAGCAACAACCTGGACAAAAGGCTTTAGAGTCCAACCCAAGGGGATGGATAGATATACTCACCCCACAGAGTGACTCTATCTCCAATATCAGTATAACTTGGAACAATTAAGGACATGTTGGGGTCACCATGGGGACTGGCCTGCAGGAAATCCAGGACCTGTTTTCATGGGTATTGCTAGGCCTCCTAGGAAGACCAGTGAAGAGACTGTGGAGCACACTGTTTGTGCCTGACCTAAGCCACCCCATGCAGGAAGGAAGAAAAAGGTTGTGTTCAACAAGGATATCCTAAGAAGGCAGATAATTCACCTGGAACTTGGAAGAGTTAAATGATAATAGGCTCTGATCACAGTGAAAGGAATTTGAGGGAAATGAAGGATTAAAAGGCTAGGGTAAGTGATCACAGAATTAGGAGAAACAGAGCAGTGAATCTCAGAAGTCAAGAGAAGAAAGCTCTAAGAAGGAATAAGTGGATAGCAGCATCAGATGCTGCACAGAGCTCAAATGAGATGAAGACCCTAAAGTATCTATTGGAAGCCACTGGTGACCTCACTGAGTCGCTTTAGTAAAGCAGTTCCAGCAGAATCCAGATGGCAGTGAATTGAGGAGGGAATGGGAAGTGAGGAAACAGAGGCATTGAGTATAGACGGTTATGGGGGAAGACTAGCTGAGAAGAAGAGAGAGGGGAGGTGGCAGCTGGGGGAACATAGGAGCAGGTCCTAGAAGACCTTTAACCAAATTCAGCACTCACGGGCAGGTCACTAACTGTCAAGGCCAGAAGTAGCTGGAGAGTGAAAGTCCCAGCTTCCTGTACCAGCCTCTGCTGAATCATGGTTTCTGAGGATTTGTATAAATTATCCATAGTAACCCAGAGCTCTGTGCCCATACAGTTTGCAAGATATATGCATGGGGTATAAAAATAACAAAAGCCACCATTTACTGAGAGCTTATTTATGCAAAGCAAAGAGCTTTGCATAAATTATTTCATTTAATCCTCAAAACTCTGTGAGGTAAGCCTCATTATTTTCTTCAATTTGAAAATGATGAAACCTGAGACACAGAGAATTTAATTAGCCTGCTACAGGTCTTCCAGACAATAAATGGCAGCATCAGGATTCAAACCCAGGCTCACTGGACTCCAATGCTGGTCCCTCTAACTGTGAAGCCAGAGTCCTTCCAGCTGGATTCTAGGAATCACAGGCTTCCAGGATCACCTGAGCAACATTTGAAAAATATAAACTCCCAGGATCCAGAAACAATCCAATGACTCTGAATCTATGAAAGTGGAGCTCAGAATATGTACTTCTATAAACTCCACAAATGATTCCTATGCTCAGAACATCTTACGTAACATGTTTACCTCCTTACTGTTTGAGCTGCCTGTCATTGGTCTTCATCCACATGGGACGTCACAGAAATAGTTTCTCAGACCTTAACCTGGATCTGTTGAATGAGGATTTCCAGGATCAGGCCTGGTAATCTGTACATTTAGCAAGTCCTCCAGGCAATTTTTGTCTTCAGAAAAGGTTGAAACATACTGTTCTGATTTTTGGTCAGGATGGCAAAGTAGGTAAATGTTGTACTCCCCTCCTTTAAGGACCACATCAAAATTACAACTGAACTATAGAACAATCATCATTGAAAATCGCCTGAAGTCTAGCTGAACAGAAGCCCTATGACTACAGACATATAAATTAGAAGAAGCCACCTCAAGACTGGTAGGATGAACAGAGACACGGGAGGGATATCTCAGCTACGAATGTCCTCCCCAGAAGAGTGAGGGGTCCCAGCCCTGTACCAGGCTCCCCAGCTCATTTCCCTCCTCTGTAAAATGGGTATAAATATGCCTGGTTGGTAGAGCCATTGTGAAGATTAGTACTGTACCCATTAGGATTAGTTGTATCTGCTTATAACGAAAACAAAGTAACAATGGCTTAAATAGTAAGGTTTATTTTTCTCTCAGATTCAGATTAAAGGATGGAGCTAGACAATCCAGAGCTGATATGAGGACCCTAATTATTAGGGACAAAAACTCTTGCTATCTGTCTGTCTGCCTTTTAATTATTAACATATTGCCTCTTGGCACAAAACAACTGCTGAGGCTGCTGCCATTTTGTCTATAGTTTGTGAAAGGAAAGAGCAAAGATATACATCACCCTGTAGAGTTAGATCCCCTCAGGAGCATTTCTGGAAGATTCTCTTACATAATACTTCTGTTTATACTACATGACCAGAACTCAGTCATAGAGCCACATGTAATTGCAAGGACGGCTAGGAACTGAAATCTTTCAGCTCAGCATCAGGCTTTTGCCACTCCAAATAAATGAGGCTGCTGTGATTAAAAAGAAAGGCAAATAAATATTGGTGTGGTGGGCACAAAAATGCATTTCCACAGACTTCCTACTGCAGGGAGCTGAGATCTCTAGCTGCTGTGCTTTGAAATCCATTGGCTATGCTTCCCATGGGCTGTATCCCAATGAGTAAGTGTGCTGGAGTACAAAGTCAGACCCATCCTGAGAGACAAGGGATTCCTTTGTTGGCTAACTTTGGCTCAAGGACTCCTCCACAGCTTTGTGGAACCTTGTTAGATTGAAACGTCCTTAAACTGCCAGGCCATCTGAGATGCTTGCATCCAACCTTCTCTCTGCTTCACTTGGGATCTGATGGTGTCCTTGCCTTCTCTAGCTCCCTCCCTATTTCCTTTCTTGTGAGTATTTCCTTCAGTCAAATCCTTGCACTTTTAACCCCATCTTGGTGTCTGCTTCCTGAACGACCTGGACTAACAAAATTGACAAGGCAATTCAGTCTCTAGCAGAGATTCAACACCTGCATAACTCAGGGATGGGTAGTAGTAAGCACTCAATAAATAGCAGCTGTCTGATGATAGCAGTGGTGGGGGAGGGAGGCTGAACTAGTGCAGAGCCAACCATGGAGAAAGGAGTGTTCACAGATCTGGGGGACAAAAAGCCTGAGGTAAATCAGTCTGTTTGATTCTCCTTCACCCCCAGAATATTTCTATTACAGTACAATCTGGTTAAATCAGCATCAAAGGCAGTATGAAAGAGGAAAAATAGACTGTAGTTGTCATCAAAAGGAAATTGAACTGTTATTACTTAGCATCAGGCATTTCAAGTCATTTTTCAACAAAAAAGAAAGGAAAAAATAAACAGGGCAGGCCTGAGACAAAATTGCACAAAATAAACCCAATGTCCTAGGCAACTCTGATTCTCATATTGGAAGAACGGCAACCAGGAATTACTTCTCATGGAGACCTAAGAACACTATTCCCATGAGAAAGTTTTCCGTATGCAAATTAAAGTTCATGCAAATATCTAGAAAAATAATGAAAGAATTCCAAGGAGAAAACACAGAGTGAAGGAAGGCTCAATGGAGGCAAAGGTGGATGTGATCTGTATATGACACAAAATTTCCATGGAACTTAACCAACATTATGTATTTGGCACATGATAGGATCTTAATGAATGATGGTCACCCAGATAACTGAATGGTTCTCTCAAGGTTGTAGTTCA
>PVKE010024803.1:5514-23629 GCA_004027555.1 Craseonycteris thonglongyai
CCCCATCAGGCCCCCTCCCTGTGAGGAATGGCTGTCCTGGAGCCTGGTGCTGCCCACTGTGCGCCTGTGCAGGAAGCCCACCCCCAGCCCAGGTGCGCTCCCGAAGCGCAAGAGTAGTTTGCTGGGCGTTCAGGCCCCACACGGCCTGGCTCACCTGATCTTTTCACATCTACTCACAGAAGTAATGGAAGCACATTAGTTTTATCTCAGAGGACACCAAAATGTATAAAATGATCTACAAAGGCTCTCCTAGTCTCATTACTCAATAGCAACCCACTGTTGTAGTGCTTATTCTTAACCCTTTTAGAAGTTATATTCTACCTTCGCATAATAAAACTACATTTCTGGTTTTGATTTATCAACATCAGCCCGTTTATTGAGTTTCCTGCTAGAGGGTAAGGAGTTCAGCACACGGCACACGCTGTTTGTCACTTTTCTCTCTGTGCTCATGGTGTTTGTTAGCTAGATCACTGTAGAGGCTGTGGGGACAAGCAGTATTTTCAGCCTTAGCTCTGTGACGTCATGTGCCCACGCCACAGCCTAGGTTAGTTCCTGTCATTTCCTTTAAGAACTGAATGATGAAGCAGCTCCCTCTGGCTACCATTGCCTCACTGCCTGCGCTCTCGTCACCTTGCTGCCCCCTGTCCCTGCACAGGCTGTCCCCAGTGAAGCGATGTGCCCAGGAAGGCCTGGGCCTGTAATCTCTCCAGTAGCCATTGGTGGGTCCTGTGCCATCGGGTGAAGCTGAAACACCGATCTGTAGCTTTTGGGGAAGACCCCCACCCTCCATGGGGATGAGGGCTGTGGGCTGTGTCCCTCACCCCTGGAAGGCAGTCTGCCCAGCTCTTCTCCCTCTAGGTCCACCTTGCAAAGCTGCCTGATCTGCTGGCCTCTCCTGAAGGGGGGCTACCTGGGATCAGGGTGCTCAGGACACTGGTGGTGTCAAAGGTGCTGATTCTCTGCTGCTTGGGAAACTGAGTGAGGAGCCCAGTCTGAAGGATGGACAGAGGGTTACAGGGTCAGTTCCTACAGACACACAGGCCCCTGGGGACTTGCATAGGACTATTGTGAGAGAAGAGTAGTGTTGATGCCTCAAAACTCATGCTGGACTAGGCAGCAGGCTGGGTTTCACTGTTCTGTGCTCAGACGTGCCTGGTGAAACGAATCTTCACGTTCCCTCAGTGGTGGGTGGACTTTGATGGCTTCAGCTGTTCTCTTCAGAGTCTAGGTGGAGACGGGGATGAAGGTGCTTCAGAATCAATGATTCTCAAAAGGAGGAGTCTAAATATAAAATCTGTAAATGCCTAGAAACCTGCAAAAACCTGGAAATCATTTATCTAACATTATCTATGAGGGACTTTGAAATGAGGGGGAAGGTTTGTAACACCAACATTACTATTTACCTTTTTTTTTTCTGAAAGAATTAGTGTAATAATGGTTTGCGCTTGGAGAAAGATCTTTTGGAACCTTTCAGATGGGCAAGCTATGAACCAGAAAGGAAGTGCTTTTCTACGCACAGTCACCAATCCCTCATTGCATTTGTCCTGTTTCACCCAGATCTTACCATGTCTCAGGCAAATTAGGGTTATCTTCAACCAACTGGTCAATTTATAAGCACTTGTTTATAAAAAACTCATTATGTACCTAGCACTGTAAATAGAAAAAGAGCAGAATTCCTATGTGAGAATATGTAGAGTTTGAAATAAATGATATTCATCTAATTTTTTTTAAAACAAAGCAAACCTTATTCCTTGGTCAATTAAATGTGTTTCCTACAAAACAAAAACAAAAAGAAACAAAGAAAAACCCGTGTTCACTCATTTCCTCATTGACCCAGCACTATTGTGTGCCTATGCTGTTCCAGGAACTGTTCCAGGTAGGGAAGGTGCAGTGATGAACAACACACAGCAGTACGTTCATGCATGTTTAGAGGGGCTGGGTGAGCTCTCCCTGGGAGTAAGTGTAGATGGAGAAGGGTGAGAGACGCAGCATTAGGGCCTCTACCCTCCAGACCCCTGGAAGAAGAGAGGCCCCAGCCAATGCAGCAGTGACGGAGCTACCGAAGGAGGGGTCTTGAAGCAGAGGATCATGGTATCCTGAGACTGATCTGAGAAGCTGATTCTAGAAGATGAGAGGGAGCAACATTCTGAATCCGGCTTGAGACCCTGAGTGAGGTGACAACTAAGAATTGACCTTGGGCTACACAATATGGAGTCGCTGCTGATGTGACAGGCGTGGTTGCAGGGGAAGGTGAGGCTGGACGTTTAAAAGAGCAGGTTTAGGAGAGATTGGCAGCTGACATGAGAGTCCACCTGGAAACCCCCAGCGAATCAACTGACAATGAGCACAGTGACTGACAGCTCAGAAGGATGGCTGGGTATGAAATTCCTCAACAGAAAACAATGACTATCCTATATTATGTATGAAAATAAAGTTAGAATATAGAATAAAATGGAACCTCAACTACATCTGGAGACTATAGAAAGTCATGAGCACTAAACAGTCGTAATGGATATGAGAAGCTATTCTAAAGCCTCAGTGAATATTAGATAAAGGAGTTGGTAGGAAGTCTCAGGAATCAAACATATTTCACATGCGTTTGAATCTGTAATTTCAAATAGGAGGTGTTGAGATGGACCATTTAATAAATGTTAATGGGCAATTTGGGAGCCATCTAGAGTAAAAGATAGCAGAGATCATACCTCACCTCTCACATCCTGTTAAATTTGAAATAGATTGTATATTTAAATATATATAAGAAAATCATATAGATTGAAAAATAAAGGAGGTGAGTTATTTGTAATTATATAGAGGGTCTACCTATAACCTTCACCTAACACTCAAAAGCCATAAATAAAAAAATTGATTTAAAAACATTAAATTTAAAAATAATCTTTCTCCATGAAGAAGACCACCAAAAGAAAATCATACACAAAACAAGGAAAAAATACTTATAATGAACTGTTGGACAAAATCCTCATGTATATCTGTCTGTATAAATCAAAATTTTAATATATCTATTCTATATAAATACATATTTCTGTATCTCCTATACATTACTTAGTAGGAACCCTAACGACCTAATAAGAAAACAACTGACTCGGTTCCTAGATAACATGACAAGAAAAGCTACAACACACTTGGGGTGAAGAAAGGTAATTGAGCTGCACTGAGAACGTTCACCTAAGATTTCCAAACACCTCAAAGTCTACTACGTGGTGCTGGGCGTGCACGAGGACAGGGCCACTCTAGGTGCCTGAACACATCGTTGCCTGAAAAGGGAAGCTTCTCCCAGGAGGCTCTTTGCACAGACCTGCACCGCCAGTAGACGCTGTCACGACCCTGAGGCTCTACTCAGCGGGCCTTCAACTCTTCCTCCTCCCAGAACAGGTCTCTAAACCCTCCCATGTCAGAGCTTTCATCACAGATGGGGATAGAGCAGCAAGTTCTGTTCTGCCCAGAGCCTCGCTGGCTTTACAGAGGATGCTTCTTTCTCCTCACCTTGTCTGGACGTTTTACACTCTGTGTCTATTTTCCAGGCAGTTACTGTGGCTATTAACTTACTAGTGTAAAATCTGAAGGCAGTCAGTGTTTTAACCCGAGAAGGAGGCCACTTCTCATATCTTTATGCAGACTAGGAGAAGGTGTCTTTTCTGAGCTGATGCAGCCTCACCTTCCCTTCATGTGAAGAAAAATGTGCCCCTCCTTCCCAGTCATCACAGCCCTGCACCTGGACACACGGGTTCACCAGTGCTCTGTGTTTCAGCCCCTCTCCCCTGTTCTGCCCTGGACATTGTTTGGTTCAGTGAACAAACCGTACACCTGATCCCAGAAGTTTGCCCTCCTGATGAACAGCACTAGGACCTCAGAAAGCTTCACCTGTTTTCTTTTTGCCAGACTACTGTGCTGCAGGATTTACTTTTTATTCTGCTTTCCAACAAGAAATTAAATGCTGAGGATTGATCTAAGTAGTGCTTGTTCAAATGTGTTCCCGTAGTCACAAATGTTTTGTCCACCTACCATTTCACATCGTGTATCTTCAACTCCTCGAAGCACACTCCTCACGAGGTCCTTCCATGAGAGGCTGTGGGTGGTGAGTGCTCCAGTCTGTCTCTGTCTGAACATTACACGGTCTCACCCTCGTTTGCTGAGATGGCATTTCCGGGCAGAGCTCTGTAAGGAGATGGTGGTTTTCATCCAGCACATTGACCCCACGGTCTCTGGCTGCAGACATTGCTGTCATGAGATTGGCCGTGGGTGAAGCTGCCGTTCAGTGGCAGTGACTTTTTCTCTTCCTAAGAGCTTTCCTTTTTCTCTGGTGTGCCCCACTTTCACCATTTGTGTCTAGTGGCTTTCTGTTCACATCATGTTTGGTGTTTGTGTGGTTTCCTGGATTTCAGAATGACTTTCATGAGTATTTCTGGACAGGCTTCTGCTATTATTTCCTCAGATAGTTTATACAGTGGTTGGAACACAAACTGGAGCCAGACTGCTTTGTGTCCCTAGTGGCCTTAGAGAAACATCCTCACTCCTTCATGATTCAGTTTCCTTATCTGTAATGGGGTTGCATTATTACCTACTTCGTGGGTTTATCATAAAGATTAATGAGTTAAGCATAAGAGATCTGACAATTAATTTCATGAACTTGCCACTGTGCGCGGATGTTGACAGCACTGTACAAACAGCTTGGTAAGGTTTCATAACCTTGGTAGATCAGTGTGTCACAGCTGTGTTCCTGTCACTGTGTGGCAGTGTCTTGCTGAGTGATGCTCATTATTGTTGTTGGGAATTTTTGTGTGTCATCGGGTGAATGTTGGAGCTTGAATTAGGGTAATGAGCAAACACTAAATTTCTTGTTAAACTTGGCAAGAATGGAAATGATATGAGAGACAGGTTAGTCAAATTTATGGGGATAATGCCATGAAGAAAAAGGCCGTGAGATGAACTCCACGTTTTTCTGAGGGCAGAGGAAGTGTCACTGATGAAGAGAGGTCAGGGTGGCCAGTAACAAGCAGAACTGATGAAAACATTGCAAAACTTTGTCAAATTGTGTGTCAAAATCATTGGCTGACTGAGAGAAGCATAGCAGACCAAGTCAATATTGATAAACGGTTAAGAAATTCTTCACTGAAAATCTTGTCATGAGAAAGGTGTGTGCAGATATGGTCCTGAAGGAGTTTATTGATAAACAAAAAGAAAGGAGAGCTGAAATTTGCCAAGACATTTGGAGAGTCAAGACAGTGTTTGGGCCGTGTTATCACTGGTGACTAAACATGCGTGTATAATATGACCTTGAAATAGAGTGTCCAAGTACACAATGTAAGTCAGCCAATTCTCCATGACCAAAAAAGTTCCGTCAATCCAAATCAAGAGCCAAAACAATGTTGCTAGCACTTTTTTAAAATTCAGATTTATCTTATTGTTTCAGAGAGAGAGAGAGAGAGAGAGAGAGAGAGAGAGAGAGAGAGAGAGAGAGAAGGGCCCAGAGCCGTCTCCACACTGTACATCATTTGCTGTGATGTGGTTTAATTCCATACAGGGGGACGTGTGGCAGTGGGAGGTGAGAACTGAATGTTGGCCTCCTGCATGGGAGGTGAGAACCTTCGCCTCTGAGACATCACAGTGGTTATCAGTCGTGGCAGTTCAGCATATGGAGTTGGCACAGGCTGGGGGGCTGGAAAGCGAACCCCGGACCTTGTGATTGCGAGGCAAGCGCTCAGCTGTTCAGCGATCCTGGCATCCTGTTGGTAAACTTTTTTTATTTTTTATTTCAGAGGGATTATTCATTATGCATGTGTCCCAACTGGACACACAGTCAACCAAGTTGACTGTTGAGAAGTGCTGAAAGAGCTGTGTGAAAAAGATGAAAACAACCTGAACTTCCCGCCAAATCAATGGCTCCTGCATCACAACAATGCTCCCGCTCACAGGGCACTGTTTGTGAGGGAGCTTTTAGCCAGTCAACAAATAACTATATTGGGGCACCCTCCTTATTCACCTGATCTGACCCCCCAGTGGCTTTACCTGGAGATAAAGAAAATATTAAAAGGAAGACATTTGGATGACATTCATGACATCAAGGGTAATAAGAAGAGGGCACTGATGGCCATTCCAGAAAAAGAGTTTGCAGGGTGGACTAGGCGCTGGCATGGGTGCACAGCTCTCAAGGGGAATACATCACAGATGACCATAGTGACAGTCAGCAATGACGGAGGCAGCACTTTTCTAGAATGAGTTCCGAACTTAATTGTCAGACCTCGTATAATAATTTAGAACCCATTCTGAGCACTATATACTGCTAGCTCTTAAAATGGATTTTTATTGTTTTTTTCTTTCTGGAGGTTTAAATCAATATATGTGAGAGTTTCCTTTTTTGTTTTCCGTGTGTTTCAATTTGTTTTTCTTATTGTCCAGCTCCTTTGTTCCTAGGCAGCTTGCTGGGTAATTTCTACAGATGTGTCTTCTAGGTTGTTGTCTCCTTTCCACTGTGACTAATATTCTGTTTAATCTGGCACAGCATTTTCATTTTTTTTTTAATTGTTAAATTTACTGGGGTGACATAGGTTGGTACCAATTACATGGTTTCCTGGTGTACAATTCTACATTACACTGTCTATGCATTGCAATATGTGCTCACTACTTAGAATCAGCTCTCATTCAATTCAATTTTAACCTTACTAAGTTTTAAAAGTTCTAATTGAGAATTTGATGTTAAATTTGTTTGGCCTGATTTGGGCTTTGAAATATGGCTCATGGCTTTGATTTTATGTTTCTGAGCCTATAAAAGCACAGCAACAACCTAATTCTGTGATAATTCCGATGCTTATGTCTTCACATGTCTGATTTTATGGTCTTTTGTTTCCTCTATGCCTTTTATATGTTGCCTGTTTCTTTGTGTGTTTGTGAATTTTGACTGTGAGCTGCTAACTTCCCTTTGGACTTTATCTGTGGGCATTCTTTAGGTCTCAATGATAGTTGAGTTCCTCCAGAGAGGACTCAAGTCTCCTTTTGTGAAATAACCGGGGGTTCTTTTTAGCATGGCTTTCACCTATCCGGATGTCCCCAGAACCCTCTTTTGTCCCTTGAAGTTTTATGGAGACCACAGGTTTTGTGAATTTGGACCACAGTGTGATGCTGACTTGTGGCTACAATTTCTCAAGAGAGAGAATTTTTCTTCACCCAGAGAAAGCATGATCAAATCAAGAACCATATGACTTCACCTACAGGTTGATCGAGTCATTTCTTGGTGGTTTTATTTCTTACTAAAGGTTTAGTCACTTGAGGTTCTAACTTTTCATGGGGCACTCCTATTATACTTCTTACATTTTGGTTGTCCTAAAACTCTATCTTCTATTACTGATTGCTCACTCATATCTTGTAGCCATAATAGGAAATATGAATCTCCTGAGATCAATGGGGATTCATGCAAAAAATTTGATCAAATATGTAAATTTGTTAGCTCTGTGCTTCAGAAATATCCTTCCAGATGCCAAAAAAACAAAACAAAAAACCAAACAAACAAACACTGTGCAGACTACACATGCAAATATAAATCTCTATTCATCCTTCTATATAAAACTATTTCATGAATACTAGTGTAGGTAGTGTATTTTCAGTTTGATAATTATTAATTATGTAACCTGTTTGGCCTCAGTTTTTCATCTGCAAAAGCAGATGTGTGTTTTTATCTGTGATGAATCTACAAGTAAAAATGCCGAGATACCTGTGGAGGCTCCTCTATCTCTTGGCCCTTCCACCCCCTTGTATCAAGTGCCAGGGGAGGGGAAGTTTCCCTTCTTAACCTCTGCACTCCCCATGGAATTCTTTTGTACCTAAGAGAGTGAGGACCTCAACCAGGCCTTTCTCAGACAAACTAGTTTTTCTAGTTGGAATGTCTCCAAGTATCACATAGGTTCATTTAAAGTATCTTTATTGCGGGTGTCCTTTGTGCTAGGCAGTGCTCTAGGCATTATGTAATTATAAGGACATCATAAACCCAAATCATCCAAGTGCCTGGTGAAGTTACCTTGTGGACATGCCTGTACGAGTAGTGAATTGGCTTGCTTTGACTGAGTGGAAATGTGGTTGATGTGTCTTGTGTGATATGTTCGTATTCAATTAAAAGCAAACACTCTGCCTTCAAAGGCATGCGCCCACTGCACTGTACCTTGGTACTCCTTTATTTGCTGAAGCTCCAGCATTGTGCTGAGGCATACTGGTTTTTTTTAAACTTCACTTTTATCACTCCAAAGCTCATAGACTTCCAGACTTCAGAGGGGACCTGCAGGCCACATTACAGATCCAAACACCGAGAGTCTGAGAGGGCCCGGGTTCTGCCAAGTCATAAACCTGTCAGATACAGAATAGACATCCTAACTCTAGGTTCTCCCATAGTGGGCAGTATTTCCCCATCCACCAAAACAGAAAACAAAACAAAAACAACCCTGTCTCTGCCTTCTTCCCCGTTGAGTGATTTTGCTGAGATAAAACCTGCACTGATAAGCGCACCTTATTCAGAAAGAGGAATGTGTTGCAGGGGATGCTGGGCCACTGTCTGAGGCTGACCATCAGAAGCATCAGGACCAGTTCCTGGGCTGGTCAATTCTGAAAGACAGTGGCAACCAAAGTGCTGCCTTTACTGACCCTAATGGACACATGGCAAGAAGCCTCTTGCTGTCACTATTAAGGTGACAGCTCTCTGTCTACACCTTTCTCCACCGGATGGGGTGCCCTCTGTGCCGCTGTCGGCCCGTTTGTGTATCTGCGTTTCTCTGACTCTCTGTGTTTTGCTCTTTGTCCCTTTTCTGTTTGTCTCTGCTGTGCTTTGTGTCCTTGGTCTTTATGCCCCTCCATTTCTCTGCGCCCCGCTCCCAGGTCTTCACACCACCTTCACCAGTGTGAGGGACTCTCTGAAGGAAGGCCTCATTAAGGCCTCCATTCTACTCCGAGCAGCTCAGGCTGCAGGACTCAGAGATATGTGAGGACCAGGGGAGAAGCAGAGGGACCCGACTGTGAGGGTGTCTGGAGGGTTACTCCTGCAGCCCTGGCTGAAATGTCAGTGTCAGCACATCCCTGAAGTTGCTGTCAGCTCCACGGTACACATCCAGGCTGATTCAGGTGCAACTGCAGAGCACCTACCATGTGCCAGGCCCTGGAAGGGAAACTGAGTGTGCAGGGCTGAAGGCAGTGGGCGTCTGGTTCTTTGGTTGCAGGAGTAATGGGATCCAGTGGTCAGGGCTGGTGGACAGTAGGTCCCAGTTGCCCTGCTGACTCTGGAGGACCAAATCCTTGGAGATGAGTCAGGAACATTTGTAGGAGCAGAGGTTTATGAGCAATGTCAGTCAGTCTCATGGTTGTATAGTTCACCCTGATCAACAGGGGTTTAAACCGCTCAGTTCTAGTTATAAGTGAATGCACTAAATACACCAAGTATATTTTTCTTCCTTATGATTTTTCTGTTTCTTTTTCCTTTTCTTCTCCTTCTTTTAATATTTAGTTGTTATTTGAGAGGAGATCTGAGAGACTGAAGAGAGGGAGAGGGGAAGGGCCCAGAGCAGTCTCTATTGTTATCCGTAATTAATGGGTTGTGACGTGGTTTAATTCCACACAGGTGGATGTGGGTCCACGAGGGGCAGGAATTGAACTGGGGTCCTTCAGCATTGGAGGTGAGCATGTTTGCTGCTGAGCCATTTTGGGGTTACCAGTTGTGCCGCAGTTCTGCATATGGGGTTGCCCGAGCTGCGACCGGGGTTCGAATCCCTTCGTGATTATGAGGGAAGAGCTGAACCACTGAGCCATCCTGACACCTCCCACCTCTCTTTTTATTCACATTGCATGAAATAATTTTTCCATTTCTTCACTTTTGATCTGTGTTTGTCATTTAATGTGAAGTGACTCTTTTCTAGACAGCATACAAATGGGTATTTCTTTTCCATCCATTCATTTGAATATCTTCGATTGGAGCATTTAGTCCAGATACATTTAAAGTCATTATTGATAGGTATGTATTTATTGTCATTTTCTTTGTTGTTTTTGGTTCTTTGTGTATTTCTTCTGTGTTCCTTTCTTTTTTTCTTGGACTGTTCCCTTGTGGTTTACAGTTTTTCTTTACTGTTACTGTTCAGATGCTTTTTTATTTTATTTTATTTCATTGTTTTTGACAGAGAGAGAGGGAGAGAGAGAAATACAGAGACAGAGAGAGAACTGAACTGGGGGAACTCTGCAGTTCAGCATATGGGTCCGCACGGGCCTGGGCCGGTATTCGATCCTCGGTCCCAGGTGCTGCAAAGTGAGTGCTTAACCACTTAGCCATCCCGGCTTCCCCTGTTCAGATGCTTTATAAGTATTTATTTTGGGATAGATTGCTTGTTTTCGCTTTGTGCTTACCATGAGGTTCATACATGCGAATATACACATATAGCAGTTCATTTGACAAGAATAGGCACTTAAGTTCCAAATCATCCTAAAACTGATACCTTTGCCTCTCCCCATATTTCATTTTTTTGATGTCATACTTTAGATATTTTTATTTTGTGTGTTTTTTACTACTCTTTTGTTGCACATTCAATTGCTGAGCCTCTGTGGGCTTTGTTCTCATGGTCACTTCTGTCCTCTGAGTCTCTGCTTTTAATTCTGTTTTCCTGTGGTTTTCACACATCCACTCACATGGATCACAAGCTCATACAAAATCTTGGTTAGTGTAATAAGCTTTAATTAATTTTGTAGTCCATGGGGATTTACCTTGCTATTCACCAGATACATAAATCGCAGATATAATTTGATAATAATAGTAATGAAAAAAGAAATAATAATAAGAGCTAATAATTATGCATTACTAGCAGTGTACTAAGTAAGCACCTTACATATGAACACATTTAATTCCCTAACAACTTTTCAGCTAGTGTAAACATATTTGTTATATACCTGTCCCATTATTATATCCTATTATTCAACAGAACTGGATTTAGTAAATTTAAGAGACAATTTATATTCTTAGTGTTTGTCCTTTTCATATTTTCCTCTTTTATTAGTCTGCTTGTAGACTTATTTTTATTTATATATTTATTAAAACATTTTTTATTTTTCAATTACAGTTGATATGCAATATTACATTAGTTTCATGTGTGCAAAACAGCTATTTGACATTTATATAACTTACGAAACAGTCAACTTAATAAGTCCAGGGCCCAGGGACAACATGAGCGTTATTACCATACCTGACTAGATTTCCCACGCTATAATCTACACCCTCATGACTGTCACTATCTTGTAACTACCGATTTGTGCCTCTTAATCCCTCCCTTCTGCGCTGTTCTCCTAGCCCTGCCTCCCAATCCGGTAACCATCGAAACGTTCTCTGTATCTATAAGCTTGTTCTTGTTTAGTTTGTTCATTTATTTATCCTGTTCTCCTAATTCCACATATAAAGTGAAACCATTATGGACATTTGTCATTTCTCTCTATGACTCATTCCACTCAACACAGTGCCCCCATCCATGTTGTCACAGATGGCAAAAACTTCATTCTTTTTAAGGCTGAATAATATTCCACTGTGTACATGTAGCACCTCTTTATCCATTCATCCACTGACGAACATGTAGGTTCCCCCCACATCTTGGCCATTATAAATAATGCTGCAATGAACCTATGGATGTACGTGTCCCCTCAAAATAGAATTTTGGGTTTCTTTGGATAAATACCAAAAAGTGGTATTTACTGGATCCTTCATTGTCTTTTTTTAGCCTTTGTTTTGAAGTCTATTTTGTCTGGTACAAGTATTGCTACCTCACCTTCTTTTTCTTTAATTTAAATTTCCATGCAATAGATTTTCATTCCCTTTACTTTCAGTCTCTGTGTGTCTTTCAATAGGAAGTGAGTCTCTTATAGGCAGCATAGGTAAGGGTTTTGTTTTCTTATCCATTTGACTGTCCTATGGTTTTGATTGGAGCATTTAATTCATTTTTATTGAATGTAATTGTCGATAGATAGGAAGATATTGCCATGTCGTTATTTGGTATTTTTCTGTCTTAAAGAAGATCCTCTAACATTCCTTGCAAATTTGGGTGGTGGCGATGAGCATCTTTAGCTTTTTCTTGTCTGGGAAGCTTTTTCCCTGTCCTTTGTTTTCAAATGATAGCTTTGTGTGTAGAGTAGTCTTGGTTGTAGATCCTTGTGTTTCACCACATTAAATATTTTTAAAGATTTATTTTTATTGTTTTTGATGGAGAGAGACAAAGATAAGGAGGAGGGCCCAGAACAGTCTCTATGGTTGCATGCCATTAGTTTTCTACATCATTTTCATTCCACAGGTGTGCTCAGGGCTGTGCAGGGCAGGAACTGGCTGGGGTCCTCCCACAGGGGAGGCATGCCCCGCAGGCCAGGGGTCTCCCAATAGCAAGCATGCCTGGGCTGCGAGCCTAACTGGTGGTCTCCCACATAGGAAGCTCGCCCATCTCAGTGAGAACTGAACTAGGGGCCGCACCCCAGTTCAGCATGTGGGTTCTCACGGGCCTTGGCTAGGATTTGATCCTCAGACCTCGGGGTTGCAAGACGAGAGCTCAAGCCACTGAGCCATCATGCCATCGCCTCATATTGAATATTTTGTGCCAATTTTTATGGATCTGCAAAGTTTCTGTTGAGAAATCAGTGGACAATCTTATGGCAGGTTCCTTATAAGTTACTAGTTGCCTATCTTTCTCACTTTTAAGATTCTCTTTTTGTCTTTAAACTTTCTCGTTTTATTATAATGTATATTTGTGTGGACCTGTTTGGGGTCATCTTGTTTGTGACTCTCAGTGTTTCCTGGACTTGTATGTCTATATCTTTTGCCAGGTTAGTAAACGTTTTAGTCGTGATTTCTTAGATTAGATTCTCGATCCCCATCATGCTCCTTCTCTTCTTTTTCTGCTCCTCCTATGATGCAAATATTGTTATGCTTGATGTTGTCCCAGAGGACTCAAACTATCCTCATGCGTTTTGGATTCATTTTTCTTTTTGCTGTTCTGATAGGGTGTTTTCAGCACCTTGTCTTTCAACTGGCTGATTCAATCCTCTGTTTCATCTAGTCTGCGGGTGACTCCTAGTGCATTCATCATGTCAGTTATTGTATTCTTCACTTCTTCCTGGGTCTTTTTTATAGCTTCTGTGTCCTGTATGCTTGCTTTCTCTTTCTTGAAGTTCTCACTTAGTTCCTCAAACATTCTTGTAAACTTTGTTTAGAACTCTCTGTCTTGTAGGTTGTTTGCCTCCTCCATTCATTTATTTCCTTCTCTGGAATTTTCTTCTACTTTTTTATTTGGCACATATGTCTTTGTATCATAATCTGGGTACCTTTCTGCTTTATTTTTTTCTTTTTCAATGTATTGAAATGGTAAGGGCCACAGGGTGATCCATGTTTATTTGCTGCCTGTGCTACACCTGGAGGCCCAGGGGAGAGGCCACGATGTGGACTGAGTATGGCTGTCATCAGTAGCAGTGTTCAGCTTGGTGTAGCTCTGCAAAAAGCCAGGAAAGTCTGAGGCCTGCTGCCTGCTGGCTCCCCTACCGTTCAGTTACTAAGAAAGCGTGTTGTGGTCCATTTCTGGGTTTGGTGGAGTCTCTGTGAGTCACCAGGGAGGAGCAAGCAGAGGTCACCAGTCCAATTCAGAGTCAGATTTGGCCATGGGCATGAGATAGGCTGACCCTAGGAACCACTTTAAATGGGACCGTACTGTATTTGTCCTATTTCCCAACTATCCCATTGTTTTAATATAAATGTCAATTTTGTCATATTTTTAATTTTTTGTCAAAAACTGAATTGGGGTTGTGTGTTTATCATAAGGTTTTATGCTAATCAATGTGTGCTGTGAACCTACTATTGTGAAGAAAGAGGAAATTGCATTGACTTAATCCACTCAGCAGCAGGCTTCTTGAGCTGGTGACAATGAGACACTGCCCCCTTGCTTGTCTGCAGCAGCAGGGACTTCAAGAGGTGGTTGCTGAGCCCTATTTAGCATGTGGGAGCCAGGAGCATGTCTATGCACACCAACTACTGAATGGGCTTACCTGTCTATTTGTTTCCATCACGTTAGGAGTGTGGGATGCAGTGACTATGTTTTACTATTATTTCTATCATCGTTCCATTCATAGAGATGCTTTCTGCCCTACATTCAGTTTGATTCAGACTTTCAGACTCATATTTTGGTTCAACAGGCTGTTAGCTATTTTGTTATGACAGCAGAACTCTCCGGTGAGACATTAGCAAATACCCGCTTGTGATCGCAGTCGGGTGGCCATTATTTTATTTTATTTTTTTGGTGCATGTCTATGATGATTTGCAGCCTGGCCACTGCAGTCCTGCTACAGAAGTTGTCATAAACATTGAAAATCATGTAAACACTCTAGAGTTCAGAAGAAGTGAATTATTTGTAACTACTAATGTCATAAAACAAGTGAAAGCATTAGCAGATGGGGAGAATTTAACGAGGCTATGTTTTTTGAGGTAGTTGAGAACTTCTATGAAACCAGCCTAGACTATGTCAACAAGTGGAAGTGAGAGTGCAGTGTAGGAAACACTGAGAAGTTCAAGTGGGAGCTACTAAGGAAGACACCTGAATGGAAGGACATACAGGACAGCCTGAACGAGGAACTCCTCACACGTAGAAACAGAAGAAGCTCATGTATTTGGTCAGTGGACACTCATAAAATCTACAGTTGTGAGGCAGTTGGATACATGAAATAAAGAAAACATTTCTGTATCTGATATAATAAATGCGTAAATATTTTTCTTCTGAAATGAGCAAAAAATGCCTTGACTCTCAAGAATTTTGTAACATTGTGGTGTTTATTTCTAGTCTTCTATGGAGTACAGCATCTGTCAAGAGAACAGTTCCTGTTATGAACCATATATGGTCAAGTGAGAAATCTAGATTAAGTGCATAATCAATGAGGACTAAGTAGTAAAGGAATACTGTGTCATGAAGTTTTAGAACTGTTATGATAAGGTGTTGAAAAATACTGAAATATGCTGTATAAGATTACTTCATCAGAGGAATTTTCATAGCATAATTATGGTGAAATACAATCTCCCTCTAGGTTTAGCTAAATTTTTGTATGGGTTTTGTCACTGAAGAATGATTGATAGGTCAATATGTTCATGTAAGAAACTATTGTTATCATCTTACTTTTTCACGAATATGGAATATTACATAACCCTGTTCTATTGTTTTCATCCCATTATCTTGTTTTTGTCTCAAAGAAATTTGTCAGCCTAACTTTTATTCACTTCAAAAACCATATACAAATGTTATAGCAGCTTTCTTTGTAATGACCAAACTTGAAACAACCCAAATGTCCTTTCACTTGTGAATAGTGAAACAAAAGAGAAGATATGCATACCCTAGAATGCAAAACAGCCTTTTAAAATAATCCCAACAAAATATTAAGCTATGCAACAACTCAGATGGATCTTGAAGTCACTGATCTGAATGGAAACTGCCAAAGTCAAAATGTCAAATACTGTATGATTCCATTTACATAACATTTTTGAGAGGACAGAATTATGGAGATGGAGATTAGATCAGTGGTTGCCATGGGTTTGGGAAGGGGCACACGTGGGTGTGACTAGAAAGGGGTAGATCAAGGGCATTCTGTCCTGATGAGGAAACATTTCCATATCTTAAATGTGGTGGTGGTTACATGAATCAATAGATGTACTAAAGTGTCCTAGATGTAAAACTGTGAGCATGTAAGAAAGGGTGAAATGTTAGGTCTGTAGTGTACACATTTGTATACTACCAAAGTCAAGTCCTTGATTTTGATATTATACTATATTTGTGTAGGATGTTATCCCTGCCAGAGGCTGGATGATGGGTACACAGGACCTCTTTGTACAATTATTATTATTTATTTATTTATTTATTTTATTGTTAAATTTATTGGGGTGACCTTGATTGGTAGCAATTAGATAGTTTCTGGATGTACAAGTTCACTTCACATCCTCTATGCATCGCATTATGTGCTCACCACCCAGAATCAGCTCCCCTTCCATCACCATATATCCAGTGTCCACTCCCCCTCCCTCTACAACTCTCCCTCCCCTCTCTTCCTCCCTCCCCTGGTAACCACCATATTATTGCGTGTATCCATAATGCTGGTCCCCACTTCCACCTCCCCTCCCACTCTCCCTCCCTCCTCCTCCCCTTCCCTCAGGCAATCATCCAGCTATTGAGTGTGTCCATAGGTCTCTGTGTCTTTGTTACTTTCAGTTTTATATTCCACCTATAATAAGGTGACCACATTTTAACATTGGTAAAGTGGGACACCATTGACCGGGGGGGAGGGGGTTCTTGATTAAGAATTTGGTCTATATGGAGCAACAAAAATTTTCATAGAATGCAGAAATAGTATTGTATTATATTTTTTAAAATTTCAGGGCGATCCAAGATGGCGACATGAGAGGAGCACGTGGGTAACTGCCTGGGAAGGGCCTTGTGAACAGAGGGGAATCCACAGGGGAAACCCTCAGAAGAAACCTCAACTAAGAGAACCACACAATGCGGAACAACACACAAAGGTTAGAGAAAAAAGGGGAGAGCGGGAGAGGGAAGGGGAAGCAGCGGTTCAGGGACAGAGACTCGGAGCGCGGCCCGGGGCTGGCAAAAACAAAGGGGGATTGGGGGACTGCAGTCAAAGTGGAGCTGGATCGAGGGCGGGCTGGAAGCCGAGACCTAGGGAGCGTGGAATCCCTACAAGACTGTGGACAATTTAACATCCGAACTCAAGGGACAGCACACAGTGCCGTAATCAGATCACAGAGCCTGGAGTGGAGCAGGGACTGTGGAGCAGGGCGGCTGCACTTCCCGGCGGGCGGGGTGAGAGCAGGGCACCAGCCCACAACAGCTCAGCACCCCTGATTTACGGAGGAGATTGACTGTGAGGGAGCGCCTTCTGAGGACAGGGCTCTTGGAGTGAGGGCTGGGGCTGGAGTGGGCATAGCTGCATTGGACGTGCTTGGAGTGAATCCGGCGGTCTCAGCAGAGCCGGGAGCGTAGAGCCGCTGCCACCCGAGCTACGGCCTGTGCGCACAGGGCTTTCGGCACCCCGCCCACCGGGCCTCCGCGACACCGCTGCCAGCGCGCAGTTGGGCTTTTGTTGCCCTGCTCACCAGGCCCCTGGGCGACGTTGCCTGCGCGGAAGTGCGTGGCTGACCATTCGGCGCCCAGCCCACCGGTCCGCTGCAGCGCTGCTTCCTGCTCGCGAGCGTGCAGCTGGGCTTTTGACGTCCTGCCCACCGGGCATCTGGGGCACTGCGGATCGCGCGCGCAACTGGGCTGCCTGCCGGGTCTCCGTGGTGTCATTGCCAGTGCGCGAAACTGCGCAGCAGACCGGGGCCTCTGCCAGGCCCCAGCCCATCCAAGTGCTGCCCTGCGGGCGTGCCTTACAGATACCATTGAAGGAGGGGCAGCCAGGAGGAGGAAAGACCAGAGCTCCTGCGCCCTGCCCCCACTGAACCACCAGCCCCCCTGCTGAAAGAGGAATCTGCTATTGTGTCTCAGGCCCACCCTAGCTCCTACTCACATGCCCCACCCCTGGCCACACCTTTACTACCCTGCTATCTCACAGCTAATACAGCAACCTGAAGTGCCCCAGGACACAGAAGCTGTCTGCTTCCCCCAACCCTCTCCCAAAATCTCCTTCTCCCACAACTGAGCCCAAAAGAAAAAATAAAGAGAAGCCCATCTGATAGGCAAACCCCCAGAGGGAAAACAGACTCATGCGTAAAGCAAAAAGAACCACATCAAGCACAATGCACACCTCAGAATCCAAAGCCCCTCCAGAAGATCAGGGGCAGTCTTTAGTAAAGGACCTTGCACACTTGAAATCAAATCTAAGTGAAACAGAATTCAGGGCTGCATTAATCAAGACACTCAGAGAGCGCACTCAATGCTGGCAAAGTACCCAGACACAGTTAAATGACCTCAACAAGAAATTTTCTGAGCAAAATGAGTACTTTACCAACAAAATTGAGAAGCTAGAGCAGAACCAAAAGGAACTCCTTGAAATGAAAGGCATCATGGGAGAGCTGAAAAAAGAACTGACCAGCATAGGAAACAGGGCTGACCAGCTAGAGGAAAGG
>PVKE010024804.1:0-23528 GCA_004027555.1 Craseonycteris thonglongyai
AAAAAAAAAAAAAGTCTTAGAAAGAGGGGAAGCCCCTAGAGTGGGCTACCCACGCAATAGAGTGCCCAAGAGAGGCTGTGGTGATGGTGTAGTTATCACGACGGTCCACGCTGACGAAGCACTCCAGATCTGGGTTTCGACGACCATTGTTCAATAAGGGGAATGGGGACCCCGTGGAGGCATGACTGACCCTAGGGCCAGTGCAGGAAGTCTACAAGAGGACTTGGAGCCTGCTAGAAATAAGGAAGTACTAAGGGAAAATGCACAATGACACCGATCTGTCAACGTGGAGACAGAAGACAACTGGAAGATGGTCCACAGACAGAGCAAAGAGAGCGACAAGACAAAGCAGCGCTGTAGACTAAATATCCAGAGCACAAAATACAAATCCGTAAGTCCACATTGATATAAATAAACTATTCAATAAATAAGTAAGTAGGGCAAAAGAGACAAATCTCCGATGCAGTAGAATTCCAAACAGTTTACGTAGATACTCTGTCCTGAAGGGGTAGGGCCTCCAGTCGTCCATAAGGAGCCAGGGCCTTAAATGGGGTCTGACGAGCAATTCCTTCCAAAAGGACAGCATGGAAGCGGGTGGGCACCGAAGAGGAACTTCACACGGGAGACGCCGGGCAAACACCACCTTCGCCAGGAGATCAAGGTCAACAGCAACAGTGCTAAGTCGTGCTGACGGCAGATGTGATGAGAAGGGCACTTTGCCTCTGTGGTCCTCCTTCTCCAAACCCGGAAGCCCCGTGTCATCCTGAGAAAAACAGCAGACCGATCCCAGGCGACGGATACACAACAAAATACCAGACCAGCACTCCTCAAAACTGTCAGAGCCATCAAAACCAGGAAAATCTGAGAAACTGTCACAACTAAGAGCCTAAGGAGACTGGGCGACTAAATGTTACGTGGCATCCTGGGTAGAATCTTGGAATGGAAAAAGGACATTTTTCTAGTTTTTATTAGGGAAATCTGAGCAAAGTAGGGACTTGCTTGATGATACTGTAGTTCATTAATTGTAACAAATGCACTACTCTAACATAAGATGTTTACAACAGGAAATAAATATGTGGGGACTCTGATCTTCACAACTTTTCTGCAAATCTAACACGGGTCTAAAATGCAAAGTCTTATTTAAAAAACTTTTTTTTTTACTAAGTTCTCTGTCAGGCTCATGATAAATATTTGACACATGGACCCTACGAGGTGAATGTTTTTATGGAGTGGGTTAGGAAGCAGTCCCTCTGCTTCTCTCGTTTGATAGAGACTGTAGGGAGTTGGTACAATTCCTTCCTTAGCATGTGTGGTAGAATTCACCAGTGAACCCCGCTGGGCCTGCTTATCTGTTTTGGATGTTTATTAATTATTTTATTCAGTTTCTTCAGTATCTATACCCCTATTCAGAGTCCTTATTTCTTCCTGTGTGAGTTTCGGCAGTTGCTGTCATGTTTGTGCCCGTGGAGCTCTAGTGGCCGTAGTGATTTGTGACCACAGCTCGCAAATGCCTGTATCATTCTCTGAGTGTCCATGGGATCACAAGTGGTGGCCCCGCTTTCTCTTCCAACATGAGTGACCTGCGCCTTCTTTCCTTCTTCGCAGCCTGGCTAGAGGCATGTCAATGGTATTGATCTTTTAAAAAAAAACAATTTCTGATTTCTTTGATTATGTTCATTGATTTCCCATTTTTAATTTCAGGTGGATATTTTTAGTGTCTTCACCATAAAGGTAAGAAAACTGAGTTTGGGAGGCCTCAGGGGACACTCAAAGTTCACACTTTATCACCATACTCTGCTGCCTCCCAGGCCACCTAGACTTCCCAAAATTAAATAGTATATGACAGGATCTGGCCTCGAAATCCACGACTGCTCCTAAGGCCCAGAGCAGACACCCAGAAGGGGGTCCTGGGCAGTCAGCCTGGGGATCTATCTGTTTGTCCCCAAACAAGCGAGTGAGGCAGGGGCAGCTGGAGCTGGTGCCCAGGTGGGCTGTACTCAGAGCTCACTGGACTCCAGCGTGTGCCCACCCTGACGGTGAGGCCCAAGGACACCTCCTACACGACCTTGCTGGGTTTCCTGAGGCAGCCGTGGTGCTTCCAAAACACAAAAGCCCTGCTCGCTTGGAAGAGGTCCTTCTCCTTGGTCCCAAGCAGGTGGCAGGAGTTAGCGGGTCCCCTCTGAGCTACCTAGGCTTCTGCAGTCCCAAGACACCCTGGGTGAGCCTAGCAGCACGAGTTCTTAGTTACCACAGAGCTCCAAATGTCCTGAGTCCAGGACTTTCCTTCTCTTCAGCTTCCACACCTGTCCCCCTGGCCAGGCAGAGCCCCAACTGCAATGCCAAGGGCATCTACTTTAAGAGCATCCTTGCTGCAAAATCTCCTGTTACAGAATGCAGCAGCAGTGCCTAACTGCGTTCCAAAAGGATGCCATTATTTTAAACACTGTCACGCTGTCCCCATCCCACCCCGGTGTCCAGAGAGGAAGAATATGAGGTCAGAATAAAGCGGGGTGTGCACCTGCGGCCAGCTGGCAGGAGCCACGGCCCAGGAGGGACGGTGGCAGTCTCCTCCGGCGGAGCATGCCCTGCCCCCTGCTGCCCCCACCACAGTAGCCTTCCGGGTCCACTTCAGGGTTCGCCTATAGATCATTCATTCTACAAAGATGGGAGGAAAGAAATATCACAAAAGATCAATAACAAGGAAAAGCATGGATTTGTGAAATCGTAGTTCGTTGGTGGGAGAGAGCTTTCTCTGACATCCAGTTTTGTGAAAGCACGTTGGCATCTAAGCAGAGCCTGCCCCATGCAGGGCCTGCAAGTGGCCAGAGATTCAAGGGGACCTCACCTGCCCCCCTCAGGTGGGTCCTGCCCAGAAGAGGGGGGTGAAAGGCCTCGCCACGGGCAGGGCTTTGCACAGAGGCGGTCATCATCGCTTCCAGTCTGACTCAGAGCCCCAGCACAGACACAGCCTCACGGGGGTGCGTGCTGGCTACAGGTACGCTGCGGGGCTCTCGCAGTGCAGTTTAGCAGGGGAGTCACTTTGGCAACTGAAATCTCCTCCAGACGAAAAGGAGCTCTCTGGGTGACACAGGGGTGGGTCCAGTGTCATCCCTCAGTGCGACACCAGCAGCCTTGGGTGTTGCCACCAAGCCCCAGGGCACACACAGACACAGATACACCAGAGACATGAGATACGCACAGATAAACACACAGATATAGACACACACATAGAGATGCACAGATACGCTGATACACACAGGCACGCAGAGGGACACACACAGACACACAGACACACAAACATGCAGAGGGACACACACAGACACACGCAGAGACACACACAGGCACGCAGAGGGACACACGCAGAGACACACACACAGACACACACACAGACACACACACAGACACGCAGAGGGACACACACAGACACACACAGAGACACACATGCTGACACACAGGCGCACACACTCAGCCCAGACCCCAGCTGCGCGGCTTCCGCCCCCACCGGGAGCAGACAGCGGCGCCTCCTCATGGGCCTGCGCTGAGGTTACAGGTGAACGGCAGCCTGGGAGGGGTGCCTTCCAGACAGGGGTCCCGGGGCCGGGCCGCAGGGCTCCGCGGCAGCACCATGAGCCCTAGGGAAAAGGGGGGCCACCTCCAGTGCACCCCACCTCACACCCGGACAGAATGCGCGCACCCAGGCAGGTGGGTGCAGACGGCAGGGCCCCACGACCTGCATGCCACCCCGCCCCCAGCCACTGCCTCCACGGGCCCCACACTCAGCCTGCGGGGGAAAGCGCATGTGGGAAAGGTTGGGATTCCTCATTCTAATTCTGATTACAGCTGAGTACAACACACAGACCATTTGGCCTGGCGCCTTTGTGCTGAGCGTACGAACACTTTAACGGAACTGGGTTATCGTGAGCACGTGTGGCCAACTGCTCAAACGAGACACTCTGCTTTCTTCAGAGCTACGCAGGTGGCGGGAGAACAGGAGGTCAGGGGATCATAGGTCCAGTCGGGGGCATTTATGCATTGGAAACATTTTTCCGTTCTTTTATTGACATGCACCTGCTGTGTGCCCATCACATATTCAATGGCATCAGAGCTGCCACTAGCGTCCTAGCCAGATGTCACCGACCTTGTCTATTGTCCTTTCCAGTGTTTCCATGGGGACAAGAGGCAACACCTGGACCCCTGAAAGGTGCCAAAATCTAGGTGTGTGCTTTGTCACCGGGCCAGCACCTGTCTCTCTCTTGCCTCTCTCTTATACACACCAGGAAGCACCAACATAACTTGTGGCATACTTTTTCTAAATTTCCATTTTCTACATTATTTCCAACAAGAACCACATGCCAGTCCCGCGGAAGGCGAGCTGGGTGCCTAAAGTCTGAGGGAGGAGGCCGGCGAGAGGACGGGGCCTGGGCACTGCCACAGCCTGTCCTCTGTTGGCCCCACCGGCCCCACGCGGGAGGCGCTGTCACCAGACCCACAACCCCCATGTGGACAGGACTGAGGAGGCTTCACCTTGACGATTCGCAAGCTCTCCTGCCCTCGCAGGTGCTCCGGCTCCCACAGCACCGCGAGACCCTGGGTGGGACCACGCAGCTACACAGCACCAGCACTTTCCTTGTCCCCGGCTGGGAGCAGCTGAGTCATCAGATCTGGGGTCCCCGGCCTGTTCCCCACTGGCGTCCCCTCAGAGGGGGTCACATGAGCCGCTGGCCAGGTGTCTTCAGCAGACGCTCCTGGGCGGGCATCACGCGGCCCCTCTGCCCCAGGTCTGTGCCCTCAGCCCCCTACTCTGGGCGGCTCCCCTTCTGGAACCTTCCAGCCACACAAGGGCTGTGTGGGTTACCTCTCCCCTCACCCAGGGCCCTTGTAAACAGTGACTTTTTGAAAAAGGGCCTTTGTGTTTGTGTGTACACAAGATTTATGAAAATAATTAAGAAATTTGATTACAATTCCATTGTGGCTGTTTACTTGGAGAACAAACCTTTCTTGTGAGCACTTCCTCACGCTGACTAATGCACTTGAGTTTCTTTTTATTTTTACAGCATTAATTTTCCTTGTTGATAGTGACTGTAGAGCGGGTACAGCTGGGGCTGTTCTTACTAAGTTTCTAATCTAATAAGTGCTGCAGAAGAAGAATACAAACGTTCCCACTGCCTGACAGAGCCGCTCCTGCAGGGACAGACGGCCTGGAGCGCTTTCTCCCCACGGCTTCCGGATGGGCTGTTTCCTCAGCAGAGAGAGAGGTGACGAGAGCACAGGGTGGTTCTTGTGTCAACTGACAAAGACAGGGACCAAGGAACCAGGCAGAGTTCCCAAAGGCACCTTGGAGGGTGGGGAGAGGGAAACCGAAACCTCAGTGACCGAAGTGACCCACAGCGAAGGCTGGGTGCCGATGGGCTCCACTGGGCTCCACTGGGTCCTTCTAGGTCCCGTTGCTGTTCCACTGGGCCCTACTGGGTTCCACTAAGTTCTGCTGGGGTCTGCTGGGTTTTGCAAGAAATAAATCTACTGTTACCTTCTTCCTTACATCCTTTGCCCTACAGGCAAGGGATCACATAAAGAAGTCTAGAGGCAGTAAAGTCTTAAGAAATTATTCTCCGTTCCGCTGCCTGGGCACGAAGATTTAAGAAGGGACCCAACATTAACTGAGCACCTGCCAGTAGGTGCTTTCTCTTCCATGTCTCATTTAATCTGTACAACTCCACGATGTAGGGACAGTCATTCCCAGTTTGGGCAACTATGTCGAGGGTCCCAGCACTGAGACGTGGTGGAACTGGGATTTGACACAGACACGATGACCCTCAAGAGGACAGGGGCAGGAAAATGCTATTTTTGTGGCCTCTGAGGACGACACAAGCTTCAGGGGACAGAAGGAAACACCATCCTGCAGCTGGGGGCTCGCAGGCCACCCGAGTAGCCTCCTGCACAGGCTGTCACCAGCCACTCTTGGGCACAGGACGGATGGATGGAGCTGGCCCATCCTCCCCCAGCCCTGGGAAGGGAATCTAATTTTAGCTCAGAGTCTGAAATCGCCGGTGGAGAAGGTCACTAAACGCGTGGCTCTCCTGACCTAGGGGACCACAGGTGGAGAGTCTGCAAAGCCCCACGATGTGAGGAGATGGTGCATCTGTGTCACTGTCCCTCACACCTCATTGCCCAGGACCCCCAAGATGCCAGCTGCTCGTGGGCACTGCCCCAGAAATCAAATGTGCAGTGTCCTCCCAGCCTCCTGGGGAAGCCTGGTGAAAATGAAGACAGCAGGGGGTGGGTGGGTGAGGGGGAACTGGCAGATGCAGCAGCCTGGGTAGACAGTCGTTTAAAGGCTGGGTTCCCTCACCAGAGGTCCCTCACCAGAGATACACGTGCAGAAATTCAACTCTCCTGCACTTCTTCACTCCCTCAGTGCCTTCGCCTCCCTTGCTGAGCACCCTGATAATGCAAAGCCCGGTTACCCCCTCTGTCCACGGCCCATTGTGCTGCAAGCTCACGGCCCCCCACCTTCACCTCCCTGGCAGAGGTAGGAGCTCACCATCTCCATCAGCTTCAACCCGAACCTCTCACGTGGTAACAACAACAACAACAAAAAGTGTTGAGTGAGAGGGAAGAGTGAGAGGAGAGGAGAAAGGGGACAGGAAACAACCCAAATGCCACCAGCAGATGATGGACAAGCAAAGGGGGTACACAGTACAATGGAATGGTATTCATCCTGAAAAGGAGCAGTATCCTGACACATGCTATGACATGGGTGACTTCCAAACAGCATGCTCAGGGACAGAAGCCAGACCCAAAGATCACATTGTATGATTTCCTTGATATGACGTGTCCAAAGTAAGCAAACCCAGAAGACAGAAAGCGGGGATACCTTCCAGGGGCTGAGAGGGTGCAGAATGGGAAGCGACTGCTGACTAGGTTTGGGCCGTGATGAAACCGTGGAGTGATGGAAATGTTCTGGAACTAGGCCGAGAGAGCTGCACAGCATTGTGAATGCACCATATGCCACTGAACTGTATACTTCTAAATGGCTGATTGACTGTTACGTGAACTTCACCTTAATAAAAAAAAATTTCTAAACGATGGACTTGATTTGGGGGAAAATAATTCATAGGAAGGAGTTCCTTGAGGGCAGAAACCATTGCAGCTCAGTCAGCACTTGTAGACCACTCCTCCCATTCCCATGCTCGCTGCAGGTGACGACGGAGGACGTGGGAGTAGAAACAAAGAACTAACCAGAGGTAGGCGTTGAGCAGCGCTTGGAAGACAAAAAGTGGTAGAGAAAAGAGGGCAGTGGGCCGAGGCATTCTTGGCAGAGGGAGTAGCATGATCAAAGGCACACACGTGACAGTACGTGGCCATGTTTCTAAGTGAGCACAACTGAACATACTCTTAACCGCTCATGGCTGCTGAAAGTGACACACGGGATTCCAACCTTCCTCGAACTGGCCACTGGACAAATGGAGCAGGAACAAATATTTTCCCTCAGTTCCAGGGGAACAGGTTGAAAACAAATTCGTCCAGAAGTAAAACAGAAAGACAAGAAACAGACAAATCCCCCGTTGCAAATGACAGATTTTTTTAGCCCAACTTTCTCAGTAAACACTCACATCAGTAAGGATAAATAAAATTTGAATGACATAATTCATAAGCTTGACCCAAGGGACATATTTAGAACATTGTACCCACCAAAAGGAGAACTTGCATGCATATTCCATGTTCCATATTTACTGAAACTAATAATGGGTGTCAAAAAATTCTTTAAAAAAGGACTAGCATCATATACACCATGTTCTCCAAGTGACAATTAATTGAACTAGGAATTAAAAGTTAAATTAGAGATCAGTAGTAATAAGATTCTAGAAAAATCCCTATATGTTTTAAAATTAAGAAATTTAAGTTTGGGTTTTTTTTAAAAGATGTACTCCATTGTTTTTGACAGAGGCAGAGAGAGAGACAGAGAGAGAGACAGAGAGAAGGGGGAGGGCCCAGAGCAGTCTCCACAATTGTACATCATCAGTTTTTGACATGGTTCTGCTCCACACAGGTGGGCGGGGAACTGAGCAGGGAGGGAACTGGGGTGGGTGCCTCCTGCATGGGAGGCACGCCCCCTCAAGCCAGGGGCCGAACCAGGGGGCAAGAACCGAGCTGGGGGCCTCTCACATGGGAAGCACACCCCAGTTCAGCACATGAGCCCTCACGGGCCGGGGCTGGAATTCGATCCTCGGTCCCCAGGGCTGCAAAGCAAGCGCTCAACCCCCTGAGCCATCCCAGCCTCCCCAGAAATTGAGTTTTAAACAATTCAAAACATGAAATAAAATGGAAGTGATAAAATATTTGGAACTCAATCATAAACAAGATTCTACAATGTGTGGGACACAGCTAAAATATTTGTATAGGAGAATTCATAAATTTAAATACTTATATAAAAAGAGGTAAAAATGAATGAGCCAAACCTCCAACTTAAATACATATATTGGAAAAGGGAAAGTAGAGTAACTCAAGGAATGTAGATAGGAGAAAATAGATATACTGTAAAGGAAAACTTAACTGAACAGAAAACAAGTGTGAAATGGATAGGAACAACAAAGCCAAAACTTGGTTCTTTAAAAAGAACAATACAGTTGACAAAACTCTGATAAAAAAAGAACAACCATGCAAAGAGCATAACCCAAGAAGCTTCAGTGATTAAAAAGTTATAGGGAGGTTATATGACAATCTTATGACAATAAATTGGAAACTATTGAAGTAAACAAATTCTAAGAAAAAATATTATCAGAACTGCCTCAAGACACCTGAATATTTTTGTAAACACACACTCACAGTGAAGCAGTAGATAAAAACACTAGGCCCAGATGGTTGTATCATTTAAAAAGTTCTATTAAATATTCAGGTAACAAATAATCCCAGTCTTACACAAATTATTCCAAAGCATAGTTATTGTATAGCCTCAAACTAACCCAATCTTGACACCAAGCCTGACAAGAACATCAGAAGAAAAGAAGTCCAGAGGCCAACATCACTTATGAACACAGATGCAAAATTCCTAAACAAAATCAGAGAAAACCTAATACAGCAATGTGTAAAAATGAGAAGCTATCATAGACAAGTTGGATTTATTCTAGGGTTACAAAGTTAGCTTAACATTATAAAATCAATAAATATAATTCACCACATTAACAGATAATAGGAGAAAAAAGTGTGACCATTCTTAATAGTTGCATAAAATAATTCAATCATTTTCAACATCTACTTGTGATCAAAACTCTTAACAACTAGGAATAGAAGAAAACTTTCTTTGCCCAACTAAGAGTTTATATTATACCCAAAACAAAAATCTATGGTAGACATCACTATAAACCATGAAACATTAGGAGAATCTCTTAATATCAGACATGAAACAGGAATTCCCATTCTTATCATTTCTACTCAGCACTGTATTTAGAAGTCTTAATCTTTCCAGTAAGTGAAGAACAAGAAACAAAAGCTAAGAGTTTTTAAAAGTAAGAAAGAATACTCTCAGTATTCACAGATGATGTGATTATCTACATAGACTCTAAAGGAATCTAAAGACAAGTATTAAATTAATAGAAGATTTTACCAAAGTAGCTGAATATAAGGTCAATGTACAAAACAAATTACATTTCTATACAATAGCAACAAACAGAAAATATAATATAAAAGATACCATTACAATTGCAATTAAATGTATATAAAATTTCTAAGAACAAATATATTCATAAACCATAAAAGTTTATGAAAATATATTTTAAAAGGTTCAAATATGTTAAGAGATATATACCACGTTCAAAGACAGAAGATTCAATATCATGAAAAGGTCAATTCTCACCAAACTGATAAATAGCTTTAACGTAATTCCAATCAAAATCTCCACAGAAATTTGATGATCTTGACAAGATTATCTCCCATAATGTTCATGAAACAGCAAAGGCCAAGAATAGTCAAGACACAACTGAGGAACAGAAATGACCTAGCGGGCAGGGGAGAACTTGATCTGTGACTCATCAAGACTTAATTCAAAGTTCTAGTAAACTTAATTCAAAGTTCTAGTAAACATCAGCAATTAAGACAGTGAGTGCTGAGGCAGGAATAGACAGATGATCAATGGGGTGGGATAAGAAAAAGACTTGCCCACATATGACCAGCTGATATAAGACAGAATCATACATGGAAACTTAATGTATGTAGATTGCTGGAGAAAAGATAAACCATTCAATAAATGGTATGAAACAACTGGTTTTCAGCATAGAAAACAAATAAGAATTTTCCTACACAAAATGAATTCCAGATGGATTAAAATTGAAGTGTGAAAGTCAAAAACTTAAAGATAATATTTATGATTTGGGATAGGGAACGATTTGTTAAACATGAAGAGATAGCACTAACCATGAAAAGCAAGACTGGTAAAATTAAACCACATCAAAATTAAGAATTCCTACCCATCAAAAGACAACATGAAGGACACCGTTTGAAAGTTTCAAAATGGTGAAGACATGTACAGTACATAGCTCAGGATCAGTATCTAGAAAATATAATGTATCCCTACAAATCAACCAGTAACTCAAAGACAAAGCTCAACAGGGAAAAGAAGTGGGGGAGGCAAAGGAAATGAATGAGCAATTCACAGAAGAAGAAACCCAAATGGGCAGGAATATATTAAGATATGTGAGATATTTCACAATCCTCCAGGTGGCAACAGTTCTAAAATCTGAAACAGGAATATAAAGCAATGGGAGCTCTCACAAGCTGGTAGTTGGGAGCACAAGTCAATACAATCACTTTGGAGAGAAACTGGGTACTAGCTGGTGAAGTTACAGATGGATGTACTCTACCACCAAACAGTTCCACTTTTAGGCATCTGGGAATATTTAAACACACACACATACACCTTAGAGAAACACTAGTACATACATGTTAATGCAATGCAATTCTATACAGTTAAATGAACCAGAATTGTGTGTATGTATCAATAAGGATAAAACTAACAAACAATCATACAAGAAGACATCAGACAGTCTCATTTATATAGTTTTAAAATCTGCACAACAATACTATGCACTGTTACTGAACCCATAATATGGGATAAAAGTGTAAAAATACACTGGAGTGAAAAACATGCATGAGAATAAAAAGCACAGTCCCTGGGGCAAGAGGTAGGGAAGTAGGACCAAGATGTAGATGTGTATTTATATTTGGCTTCTTTTCAAAAATATCAAATGAAACAGCGCTAAGGATAAGATTTGATAAAGCTGTGTGGTATGTTGATAGGTGTAATTATGCTTTTCTCCATATTTGTCCACAGGTATCATTTATGAAGTAGTGAATCGTCCATTTTAAATCAAGATCTCCAAACACTAGTTGATATATTTACAACTTTTGTCCATCCTTGGGTGATTTTGTAATCTTAACCAATTTTAAGTGATTTGACCAATTCTGGTTTAGTTTTCTATTTAAACAATAGATCTTTTTTTTTCACCCAGTGATGTCAACTTTCAACTAGATTGTATTTAAGCAGTTTTTCCAAAGACCTTTTCATCAAGAAAACTTACAGTTCCAAAAAGGGTCAAAGGGACAATCACTTTCATGTAGGATGCACCTGAGAAGAACAGTATCAATAGAGACGCGTTCACCCTTGAGATATCAAACCATAGTTGTCTGCACCCTTTCTCTTGGCTCCCACGATCACGGCGTGACGGGCCCTGAGCCGTAAATATGCCCTCACACACAGGATGGCACTCCTCTCTGCGCTCTGTTAATCATCCTTACAGGGGTGAAACCAACCTCCCTGGCTGCCATACGGCAAAAACAAGTAACAACTTTCATTTTCAAGCAGTCTGCCCACGCCTATTTCCTCCCAGCACCCACAGGCGCAGACACGAAGTCAGCCTTCCCGTGGGGTCCGGCCTCAGCCCAGCTCAGCGTACAACCGGATGGGGTCCGTCCTGGGCCCGGGACCCGAGACTGGCTGTTGCATGTTGCGGGCACCACAGTTTTGGGTTAACAACGTGCCAGGCAGAGTGAGTGATGCCAGCGCAAACATAGGCCGTGCTGGCGGCCGGCCGCCTGCCCATCCAAACCCTAGCGCTTCTCCAGAATCCGCAGATTAAATAAGTATTTGGCAAAGCACCACTGGCAAACATGGTAATAAATTCAGCTCAATTCCCACCACAAACTGGCAGGGCCCTTCAGCAACCCAGTCCAATCTGTCTGCCTCAACTTCCAAATGGCGCGTGATGGGGCCAGCTGGGGCCTGTGGGAGCCTCGTGGCTCTGAGTCGGCATCTTAGGTCTTGTTATCTGCCAACACCGCTGAGATAAAATGCAGGACACGCTGGACACTACACGAGGGTCAGAATGAGGACGAGCCCACCGAGTGGGGCGTGGAAAAGCCTGGGATGTTAGAGACCCTCCTCCCAGCACCCTCAGCTCTTCGCTGGGCTGGCACTGTAGCTGTGCCCTGAGAAGACTCGTCCAAACCCTCATCCTTCCAACAACTACTACTGAGCTCGGCTAGGAGCTAAGCCCCGTGCTAGCTAGCGCCGGGGCTGCCGCCGCGAAGAGGAAAGCTGTGCTCTCTATAAAACAGACGTACCGTCCAGAGGGAGGACGGTTATGCCAGCAGGCTGGGCCAGGTGAAGCCTGCTGTGTCCCCAGGACCCTGTCTCTCTGTGCCCTTCCCAGATGCTGCTCTTTCTCTAGCGCCCCCAGTGCCAGACAGCCCAAGCGGGGAGCTGGTGCCCTCCTCCCTCTCTAGCTCCAAAATATTGTTCCTGCTTTCCTCCTCCAAGACCCCAATGCCTTTAAAGCTGATGCCACTGCATGCTACCACCTGTCCCTCCCTTCTTAGCGCTGCCATTGCAGACCTTCTGGCTGCCCCACTCACTCTGGTCTATGACACCTGGGTCATTCTCCACCTTTCCAGCCCTGCATCTGCCATCATTCTGACCTCAGCACCCATGTGACGTTCCATCTCTCCCCCAGCCCCCCCCCCAACCCTGGCCACCCACTCTTCCAAACACCGTTGTCACCTTCCTTTCATGCCTGGCATCTCCTGTCCCTCTGGGCTCCTGTGCTAGAACAGGCACCTGGACGTTCTTGGGTTAAGGAAGACTTCCAACCATGTTGCTTCTCCAGTCCCCATCGCTGCCCTCAGAACCTCACTCTCCTCGCCGGGATGTTGGGGTCCGCCGTGGTAGTCTCTCCTAGACACCCTGACCGCCTGGTCCACCTGGTCCCTCTCCCTGCACCAACTGGAAGGAGGACGCGGTGGGGGAGGAGGGAAGGAAAGCAGGCAGGAAGGGAGGGAGGGGGAGAGGGAGAAAAAACAACGAAAGGAAGAAAGAAACCAAACCACGGGAGCGCCACCGTTGTGTCCAGACAATGGAGCATCGCTGGGAATGGTCCAGGCAAGTGCGTTGAGCAGTCTCCGGTAAAATCCACAACCACACGCCTCCCTTCCCGTCCCTGTGAACCCACTTGGCAGACCTCACAACAGTGTCACCCATCCTCAGCCCCCCAACATCCACCATCGCTCTGACCCACACTGCCCAGACGATGACTCGACTTCTCTGAGAACCCAGAAGTGCTGCTCATGCCCTAACTGCCACGGCTCCCTCCACAATCTTCATCCTGCCTTCAGTGCCACCAGGAGCCACCGTGCCCCAGCCTCTGGGTCCTGCCCCTCTCACCTCCTCAAGGACTTTTCTCCTCCGATGACCCTCCCTCCTCTGAATTATTGGGTTCTCTCTCTTTACTGGGCTGCTTCCCTCTAGTGTCCCCATATTATACAAGATCTCCCTCGACTTCACACCCCCCACCAGGCACCATCCCACCTGTCTACCCACCTCCACAGAATTGACTTCAGAAGTTTAGTGACAACTCACCCCCCTGCTCTCCTTCACACACTCACATCATTTCAACGTGCTCTCTGCACCACTGAAATTGCTGTGCATGTGGCCACATGCAATGGTCACTTCTCAGCCTTCAAATGACTGGCTTTCAGTAGCATGTGACACTGATGCCTGTACCCTCTTTCTTAAAAGACCTCCTTTCTCTCTGTGTTCTTAATACCCCCCACGGCCTCCTGAGTTTTCTCCTCCCTCACTCGAGGTCATTTTATCTCCGCTAGTGGATTCTTCTCTGCGTAGCCCCTAGATGCAGGAATGCCCATTACTCAATCCTAGACCCACGTGTCTGCCTTCACTCCCTCCGCAGGTTAACACTCTCCGACTTGAAGTATGTCCATGTGCATACCTCCATCCTAACTTGTCAGCTCGTTCATCAACTGCCTGCTCCCTGGATCTCCACGGAATGCCTAGTAGGCATCTGGAACCTAGTTTATCGTAAAGATGGCACCTGAGGTACAGCCCAGTCGTCCCTGCCTCACCAACTGGTGCCACCACCCACCCCGGTCCTGAAGCAAAAAGTCTTCCTGACCCGTCTCTTTCTCTTTTGTGTTCAGCATCTTCCATCCAGCATGCACCTCACTCATGTTGCAGCATATATCACAAACTAGTTCCTTTTTATTGCTCAGTAGTATTCCACTGTATGAATATACCTTTGTTTATCCATTCACCTGCTGGCAAATACCTGAATTGCTTTCTGGTTTTGATTATTATGAATAAAACTGCCAAGATCATTCTTATACAAGTTTTTCTGTGAAGATATATTTGCATTTCTCTTGGTAAATGTCCAAGAGAGGAATTGCTGAGTCATAGAACAGATATATATTTAGTTTAGTTAGTAAGAATCTGCCAGATATTTTTCCAAAGTGGTCATACCCTTTTTTTAATCCCCATCAATAATGTATGAAACTCCCTGCCGGACCACAACCTAGCCAACGTTGGCGTCCTCAGTCTCCTTTGCAACTGATTGGCTGGGTATGTTGTAGATCTCCTTGTGGTTTTAATTTGCCTTTCCCTGTACTATAGATTTTCAAGAGTTATAGTTACCTTTCATCTGAATAAGAAAGCGCTTTGCTATTCCTAAATGACTAAAAGGTTTTATCCTGAATGATGTGAATTTTTATCAGAAAGTTTTTCCTGTGTAAGACTTCCTTCTGGATCCTGATTTTCTCAGGGGCCAGAGAGGGGACTGAGAATTCCGGCTCTCAGAGCCCCTCACATACAGTTCCTGCTGGTCCGCAGTCACCGGTGATGCAGAGCAAAACTAGGGGGTGATGATGGTGGTGGTCTTATCGTAAAGGATGAGTCCAGACAATAGAGGCAAGGCTGTCTGTAAAGTGCTGAAAGTATGACAGTTCCAGACACGTAAAATTATGAATCACAGGCGTGCCATAAAATTCACTTTGGCCACAGAGCTGTCCAAAGGACAGCAGTTACGCTGAGTGCCTGTACTTCTGGAATTGTCTTGGTCTTCAGCTTAGCAAAGCCATGGGCAATGTGGGGAAAAACACCTGTCCCTACTTGGTAGTCACTGTGGGGCCTAGTGTAGCCGCTTGCAAGCAGGGTCAGTACCCTATGGTATCTGTGGGAGGACTGGCTAGTCCATGCATGTCAAGGACTCCTTTTGAAGGGAATTCAGTTCAGAAGTGGCTTCCCCGTCGAGGGGCCCTCACAGTCCAGCTCGCCTGTAGGTGCTTCTACTGACATCCTCCCTGCCTCACCCCGTGCCTCTCCTATGACGGCTTGCTCCCCTAGACTGGGAGCTCCCCGAAGCAATCTCTGCTTGGCCGTTAGGCCTCCTCTTCGGCACAGAGCTGAGCTAGAAGAGGTGCCCAGCACAGGCAGAACTGAATGGATGAAGAAATGAGTGGGACTCGGGCATCACCCTCTCCCACGCAAACTGGGCCTGGGAGCTGCGTCACCTGGCCTGGGGTCCACCATCGATGAAACCTCAGCACCTACAGATGGGAGTTTGGGATGGGGGGGTCCTCCCCAAGTTCAATCCATTCATCTTGGCTCCAGGGAAGGGCACCCCTATGCAAGTGGGGGGCCGGCATCTGCCTGCGCTGTCACTGCTCTCTCCCACGCTGTGCGTGGTGATGCTGCGGGAAGCGGAGGCTTCGCTCCAGGCGCCGCCGGGCTCCAGCGCCCTTGCCGCCTTCTCGCCCTCCATCCCCTGGGTGGGCCTACTGCGCCCAGGACTGTATAGGAAGCCAGTAGCAGGATCATGACAGGGCTAGTGGCTCCTTTGGCCTTTGCTCCACGTCACCACACCACCTTCTTAGGGGCTGTGTCTTAACTCCCCATGGCATGTGCACGGTCACTCACGAAATGCACCCAGAATGCCTCGCTCTCACATGGAGGGACCCCAAGCGAAGGGAGGAGGAGGACAGCCATGGAGCCTAGGACCAAGCCCCAGCTCTGGCCCGGAGCGGAGCTCCAGTCCCTCCACCCCCCAAACACCCCACACGTACATGTTCATTGCGAGGAAGTGGTCACTCACCACCGCCCACCCCCATCCCATCCCTCCTGGTCCCGACCTCGCTCCTTGCACACTTTGCTGGTCTCTTAATTTGTCTTACTTCTTCAGAGTCACCGATGATGGATTGGGCCTCACACGGATGCAGGAAAGCAGTGGGGGGGGGGGGGGACCACACCATTCCCTCTTTCCCTCCCCCTAAAATACCACCGTAAACCAGAAGCTGTAGCTGGACAGACGGTGGGCGCCTTTCAAACAGTGGCCTGAAGTGCTTCCAGGCCAATCTCCAACCTTTCATTCGTTTTCTTATACCAAGTCACAGAGATCAGCAGCTCCCGTGTTCAGTTCTGCACACCCAGCTTTCCTGAGACTCGGGGACCTTGTCTTTTCATGAATGCAAAATATTTCCATGAAAGGTCTGTGTGTCTTTTCTCAAACACTGCAAGAGACAGAGGGGGTTCAAGACGTTCATGATGCATCTTCCCAGCGCCTCCACAGCTGGACTCTAACCAACCGGCGTGATTCAGGGGCCCCGCGTCCGCATAACCCGCTTCAAGTGTCTGGGACGTGACCGCGAGGCCCCGGCCGTTGCTGCTGCTGACGCAGTTGTGCAGAATCTACAAACCACTTCCAGGCTCACAGCTGGTTTTCAGAACAGCTTAGAGTCAAAGATTCAAACTACAGAACACAGCGAAGGGGTTCTTATCAAAATGTCAAAATCGATTTTGCCAGAAAACCTTGGCCGGAAACATCTGTGGAAGGTTAGGGGACCACCCCCCTCTGGCTCATGCAGATGCCAAATTAATCAGGGCAGATAAAACATGACAGAGCCACTTGGGGCTCCCTGGTTCTGAGCCCACCACCCCCTCTCCAGAGAAGGGGCCGGGGATGCAGCTGGCAGGGCCCCGAGAGGCTCATCTGGGAAGGGAGCAGGCAAAGGCACCCAGGCCTGGAGCACCAGGCCACACTGTCCCTGTGAACTTCCTCTTTCCATGCAGGACCAGAGGTGGCCTCGACACAGGAAGAGGGGAAAAGTGAGAGTGCCCAAAAACAAAAACAAAACACACAAACAGAAGTTTCTAGACACATTCTGCATCCCCTGTCAAAAGTCTAAATGGAGTGGGAGCCCAGGTGTGGAGGCTTCAAACTGCCCGTTTGCAGATGGGCAGCAATCGCACCCGCCCCTGTGTATTTCGAGGGGGTGCAGTCCCGACAGGAGCTACTTCAGGAAGGAAGAGATTTAAGCCATCGTCAGGTCGAAGGGAAAATAACGGTGTGAGAGAGACTCAGTGTTCCGTCGTTGCTGAGAGAAAGGGCCCCAAGCCTTTCTGGAAGATTCTTTGAATGGCGGGCGCCTCGCTGGCAGAGCCGGCGTCATCTCCTGCACAGGGCAGGCTTGTGTTGAGGTCAGAGCTAATGACACATTCTCATTTTTGTCACTTCCGACAGAATCATAACACTATTAAGACCTAATACATTTATGACTGTGATTCTCAACTAGGCAGTATTAAAACTTGTGAAAGTGACTTTGCAAATTACCAAACAGTCACTGAGCTAATGAAGCAGGACTTTCAGAGTGACTGAGAAATAATTCCTATATTATACAGACAGCAATCTGTGAAGGGAGATTTGGTTTAAAAAAAAAAACCACACACATTATAACATATAATGGAAAATGTTACTCTGTGGTGAATGCAATCAGAGGCAGTTAAAGAGAAAAACACAAGGACAGTGATGTGTGCACTTGAACCCACAGGAAGGAAACCTTCCAGAAAGGAGGCTCCCTCCCGGGCCACCCAGTGGCCACCTCGCACTGTCCCAGCAGCCTGCGACGTTTCCCCTGGGAGACCCTCCAAAGCCAAAGGAGAGACAAGAAGGCACTCGACTGAGAAAGCACTGGGTCCCTGTCTGCCTTGATCCCTGAGAGAAGCCTTTGGACACGACAGGAATCGGCGTGGCTGTCTCTACTGCGTGGCTGAGATGATCTGGCAGGAAAGGGGAGCGCGCTGTAGGGGACAATAATGTCCAGGGAGCAGGTTCCAAGCATCAGATGGCGGGGACTTGGCCTAAGCCAAGACGGGAGTCACCAGGGAGACCTCACACACATTCCAGGCAGTTAGGGCTGCCCACTGCCCCCCATGAAGAGGAGATGGACAAAAAGGGAGTGGGGGGAGCCCGGCCTTCTCCTGACTGATGAGTAATTAGGCTGGGCTGCTCCCCTTCCGAAGCAGCTCTCTCCGTCATGAAAACACTCTAGAAGGCACCTCATCACAACAGGGCAGAAGGAAGCCAAGGAAACAGAAGCACCAGCCCGCACTGGCCAAACGGGAGAAGAGGCCCATGTTTCTTGTTAGCACTTGACAGCAAACACCGTGTGTTACTTAGTGAACCAAAGCCTCCTTTATGCAAAAGTCTTTTTCTCTTTCTTGGCCCAGTGGTTTCCACGGTTGCTCCCCCCAACAGATTTCAAATCCTATTATACAGTAAACATCTGTGGCATTAATTTTCACCCCGTAAACAAATGCAGGCAGCTCGGGCGGATCATTTGATGAGTCAATCAATATATGAACAGCACACGGCACCTGCTCTCTTTGCTCGGGAGAAACGAAACGGGCCTTTCGGAACCCGTCTGCAGCACCGGCCAGCGTGGGTAACATTGTAAAAGACACAAACCTCCCACTCTGATGCCCGACCAGAACTCAGGTCACTTCTCTCGGAGCTCCCAGGAGGAAGGGGCACAGCCCCAGCACCCGGGCCCCCATCCTGCCCTTTTGCAGAAGCCGGTGTTCCACCCCCTGGTCCCGCCATCCTCGGTGAGCTAACACCCAGGGCTGTCTGCTGATCTGAGTGCACCTGGGGCCACCTATGAAATCTAGCCCAGTGCTCAGACCCAAAGAAGTAACTGCCACCACTGACGCTGCCTTCGTGGACATGAACCCACTGGATGCTCCCGACAGCCTGCAGAGATGGGGGTTGCTAGCCCCGTCTCAGAAAGCTGAAGCAACTCGCCCAAGACCGCACAGCGGTTTATTCCCACCATGAGGGCCTGTCGAGGGGATGGCATTTCTCCTGCTACAGGTGAGAGGCAGGGCATGAGCAGTCCCCTTAGGTGAGGGGCCTCCTTGACCAGGCTGCCCCGGAGCTGTTTCCGGGGTCCAGCCCTTCTAGGTGCCAGCTGGTTGGCCAATGTTTGCTTGGCTGGGGAGCACATCCCAGGTCAACGTGCTCAGATACAAGCACTCCCTCCTTCAGAGAAGGCTGGCGGGGGGATGGCAAGAAGCTAACCCTTCCTCCTCCTCCCCCTCCACAAGTCCCCAGAACAGGCCACTTCCCTCCATCCTATTCCACAAAAGTGTCTCCACTGGGCCCCACTCCACTGGACACACACGTCTTCCAACATCGGCCAACAAGACGAGCACTTCTGTGCTCAGTCTGGAGCCAAAGCTGGGGTCTGGGGCCCTCCTCAATCAAGCTGGGTGGAGACGCACGTGACCAGACACCCCGGCCGTGGGATGAGCGGGCACGGCATGTGCCCACACTTGCTGGTCAGTGCTGGGCAGGGGCCACTTTCGCAGGGTGCTGGAAAGTGGTGGCCACACTCAGAGGCCCGGGTGGTGCCCAGATAAAAGGAGGGAGGAGCATGACCCTGGCGCGCACATGACATGCTGAACTTCCGGGTGTGACAGAAGGCGGCAGAGCTGGGACTGCGCCCACTCCACCCTCTAGCGGGTAAAGACACCAGGTGCTGAGTGCAGATGCCGGGTACGGGACCTATGGGGCCTATGGAAGATAAGCCAGAAAGGCAGGAAAACGTCTCAGCAAATAAGGTGCACAGAGCCCCAAGGAGACACCTCTGCACACCGGTGAGAACGGCCAACAGCCGGACCACTGGCCCCAGCGCACGCTGGGAGGACGCGGAGCGGCAGGAACCGCACTCAGCACTGGTGGGGATGCAAACGGCGCGGCCGCTTTGGAAGGCAGCTTGCCAGCTTCTTGCAAAACTAAATAAACTCTTAGCATGTGATCCAGAGATCACACTCCTTGGTATTTACCAAAAGGAGTTGAAAACTTAAGTCCACATAAAAATGTGCACATGGATGTTTGCAGCAGCTCTATTCCTGTCAAAACTTGGAAGCAGCTAACATGTCCTTCAGTAGGTGGATGGATAAATAAACTGTAGTCCATCCAGACAATGGTGTATTATTCAGCACTAAAAAAATACGAGCTACGGAACTATGAAAAGACATGGTGGAGTCTTCAATCCTATTATTTCTAAGTCAAAGAATTCCATTTGAAAAGGCTACATACTGTATGATTCCAACTATGCAACGTTCTGAAAAAGACAAGCATAAAGACGTAAAAAGATCAGTGGTTGCCAGGGGCTTGGGGGGGAGGGATTAATAGGCAGAGCGGAGGTGATTTTTAGGGCAGTGCAAATACTCTGCATGGCATCATTAAAGATGACTACAGGTCATCAAACATTTGTGCAAACCCACAGAACAGAATGTCCAACACCAAGAGCGACCCCTAATTTAAAGCACAGCCTTTGTGTGACGACGTGTCCATGCAGGCTTATCGGTTGTGGCAAATGCCCCACTTTGGTGGGGATGTTGGTGGGGGAGGCTGTGGGTATGTGGGAAATCTCTGTACATTCCCTTCACTTTCTGCAAACCTAAAACTGCTCCAAGAAAGTGAAGTCTTCGTTTAAAAAAGGGGGAGGGTGGGGCGCAAGAAAAAGAGCAGGACTGAGATTTGGAGCAAAGGAAGTCCTCTAGGTCCTTGTCAGAGATCTAGCAAAGGTGGAAGAGAAAGCGTGCATGCGTGAGTGTGTGCGTGCATGTGTGTGTCTGTGTGTGTGCATGCGTGTGTGTGTATAAAGAGACCCCACTATGCCAAGCCCTTCCTTCCCTCCCCCAGCTGATACCCCAAGCTGCCCCTGCCCCATAGCAGCCGCCATGAGGACCCAGCCCCAGGCCACCCCAACGGTGGGTCTCTGGGGCTGTGCTCTGAGCTCCCAGAGGAACCCTCAGGATGCGTGGGTTTCCCACGTGGAGGGAAAGAAAGGCCGCGGAAGTGGGCGTCCAGATCGGCAGCGGACACAGAGCTCAGAATACCAACGGATTTCCTACTCATCAAACAGTGAGGCTGATCTTCCCAGACAAGACTCCTGACTGGAAGAATTACTGCCTTCCTTAATTGAAAAATAGCCTCCTACATGTTCTTGTGTCTTCACTTCTTTCACGCGCGCTTTCCCCCTGCGGTAACTGTGAACACGTACTTCTGATGCCACAGGCCCTGGGCGACCCACGGGGCCCAGAGCAGTCCAAGCTGGGGGGTGGAGGGCGCTCAGGGTGGAGGGGCCTGCCGGGCTGGCTACCCACCAGCCCTCAGGGCAGGAAGAAGGAACTGCCATTACCGAGCACCCCCCAGGGTGAGACACCGGCTGTGCCTTTAGAAGCAGCCTCCTAAAGACCCAGTTAAAGCAGTCAGCATAGGGGCTATGTGCACAGTGGGTGCTCAGTGAACGCAGGTGATGGTTCAGGGTCACAACAACCCACAGCACACGGTCTATCTGTGTTTTGTAGTGAGAAGACTGAAGTTCAGGGAGATCCAGAAATGGCCCAAGGTCACGCAGCTCATACACAGTGGCATGGGATCTGTGCCCTGAATGGTGCTTTTCCAAAGCCCTTTCCTCCTCACTACAAGAGCCCCCAGCCCACTCTGTGTTCCCAGTACTCAGAGGCTTCGTTAAAGGCTGGCCTTGTGAGATGATCCTGCTTGAGGACATCCAGGTGACTGCAACCGTCCTGGCCCTCAGGGACTCACACACTCATGGACTAATATTGCTCCATCCCATCAGTCCAGGCTCAGGCTCCTGCCACCAACCCAGGGCCACCAGACCCTGAGCTGCCATTTTCCTGGCCTTTCTGAGGGCAGCTGTGGGGCCCAGGAGGCCTCTGGGGGCTTGGCTGCCCCACATTCCTGAATCACCCCCTTCCCAGCCCAGCAGTTTCACAGGTACTTCCCATCGCTATTTCCACTTTCTCTTCGTGTTACAGTGCAGCTCTGCTCCCCCAGTATTAAAAGCCCACTTTTCCTTGCACTACTATACACATTTATTCAGAGACAGGACCTCACATTGGATGAAACCCTCTTCTGAAGTTTGCAGTGGGTTCCACAATAGATGACTGAGCGGACCGCTCACTAATCCCTCATTTAAGGCAAGATGAAGAGGGACTGAGTCCCACCTTGGCCATGGAGGAGCACTGGCAGGTGTCCTCCTTGCCCCAGGCCACCTGCGGAGGGGTGGCCCCAGCAGGCAGGAGGCAGCTTGGCCCCATGGGGTTAATATGGATTTTTAGGAGCTGTGGTGAGAAGGGCCCTAGCTCTGCCCAAAGATCTTGGTCATGTTGCTGAACCTCTCTTTCCTCCCATTACTTCTCAGAGTTGAGTGATTCAGCAAAAGGGATATAACTCTGGGAGAAAGAGAATCCGTCCGAGTTCAAGTCCAGCCTTGCGCCTCTGAGCCGGTCCCTCCATCGTCCCTCCTCATTTCTGCATTTGTGAAATGGGAGGAATGAGCAAGGTCACCTCATGGTTTGCTATGACAGACCAACTGATAGCTGAACTCCTACAGTTGCTCACATTAAGGAGACTCCCTTAATTGCCCTGCTGTGAATAAGAAAGCACTGTTCAGAGAAGAGATTTTAGCTAAAACGACTTCAATCAGTACCAGTTTGGGATGCTTATAGAGGTCACCAGATGGAACTGGTAAAAGGAGGCAAATAAATCTGACGCAGTGTTAGTAATTATTCTGAGAGCCACAACCTCACTATTGCAAGTTCTGATGTTCATACAAACAAGCCTTGTCAAGGGCTCTGGAAAGAAGAGTAAGTCCTCACAATACGGGGATCACAAGTGCACGCAGGTACCTCAAAGGCGGATTTAAAAACCCTGCCTATGGCCAACAGATATATGAAAAAAGGCTCCACTTCACCAGCAACTAGGGAGATGCAAATAAAAACCACAATGAGATACCATCTTACACCTGTTAGAATGGCTATACTCAACAAGACAAGGGATAACAAGTGCTGGAGAGGCTGCGGACACAAAGGAACCCTC
>PVKE010024805.1:0-12069 GCA_004027555.1 Craseonycteris thonglongyai
CCCCCCCCCCCCCCGCCCCCGCCAAAATGGAGCTATGTCTTCTAAGAGTTTGAGTTCATTCCAGGATAGGCTCTGGGAGATCCCACAATAAAGTAGATGTTACTGGTCTATCCCAGAATATACCTAAACCCTTGGAGTGGTGCTGACGTGGCCCAGCTGTCACTCACAGTTCTAGAGAGAAACTACACTGACCCACACCTTGTTCCTTAAAGTGCCATCTGTGAGACCAGAGAACACGGGTTCCGTAGAGGAGACCTTGTCAGCATGTCAGATGCCGGGAGACCCTCCCCGGCCTTTCTGAGAAATACCTTTACTCAGTCCCCACCCCGTCTGGAATATGCCACCTTCGGCTCTGCTCTAAAAGCGCAGACTGCTTAGTTGCTGGGTGCATTTCTTAGGCCGGCCTGTGTTCCCTGGGTGAGGGGAGGAGGCACAAGAAGGGTGGCTGAACAAGGTCACAGCACCAGAGCTCTGGCTAGGGTCCCTTGCAGGTCCCTGTCACTCAGCACCAGCTCATTGAGCCCGGCTGCCTCTGGAAGGAGCCAAGTTACAGAGCTTCCTTCATCTTTCCTCCCACCATGTGGATGGGCATCTGGCCTCTTTCCAGAACCTGCTTGACCAGTCAGCCAGGAACCCTCCCACCGGGTCCCCTTGGGAAGTGTCCAACATGAACCTGTGCTAGCCCCCCAGCCTGCTGACGAGCCTGCCTGCCTGGGGCGGAACCGCAGGCCCCAACCAGGAAGCTCCACCTGGGGAGTTTCCATTTGGAGTGCCTTCCCGTCATGGGAGGGTCACTGAAAGGAGCCATTTATCACACTGCAAATCTGAGCTGTGCGGGGGATGGGGCAGCTGTCACCGCTCCTCAGTCAGGCCTGCGGGAGGCGGGCTTGATGCCAGTGCTCAGACCACCAGAGGAAGAAGTGAAAATAGTGTCGGGCAAAGCCCACCCACCGGCCAGGCCACGCTCTCTGCAGAAAACATCAGTTCCAACCTTCTTTCTTTTGAATGGCCTGGTCCTCTCAGAGAAGATTGTTTGGGGCACTTTTTTTATGTTTTCCTTAAACCAAAAGTGCTAAACAGTTTCCCCCAACATGGAGTTGAAGGGAACTTTCTCCCTCCTGTGACTTGAGTGGCATTTCATATTTTCTGTTTATTATAATACTTCAGGGGGCGGGGGAAGTAGAGTGATTACTGGGATCATTCTTTTAAAAAAAAAAAAAGTGAATTCAGTATGTTATATTTACAGTGAGAGGGGTATGTAAATCTGTTCACTGGAATGAGTCACAGGAATTTTCTCTTAGAACCAGTAGGAGTTTTGCTTTATGTGTCTCTCCTAAGGAGTAGTTTTGGTCCTGCTTTTAGTTTTCTATCCGTCAGTAATCATAGCACAATAAAAGCGGGCTTAGTTAATTTGCATTTGTTTTGTTTACGTTGTGAGTTTTTCTCATCAGTGTATTACTAGGCAGGCAGGACTAAGGTGTATCTACTGAAGTAACAGCTCCTCAACTCCCTCAGCACAATCTCAGTGGCTGAAGCAAGCCTAAGTCTGTCTTCCACTGGCACTGCATGCCTAGCACAGGGGCCTCTGCTCATTACTCACTCAGGGACCCAGGTGTGGGAGCTTCATCTTGACACGAATTCCCTCACTCTGCAGCGGTGGAAAGGCAGCATGGCAAATCATTCACTGGCCCTTCTATCTTTCCCTGAAATGTCACATCACTTCCACTCACATGCTGCTGGCTGAACTATGACACATGGTCACACTCAGTTCGAAGGAGAGAGTTCAGAAGCGGAGCGCTGGCACTGAGGAGGGCGCAGCACCAAAACTTTCCACAGGAGCAGGTAGACTCCTCCCTCTTGGCTATGAGAGCAGGATTGTTTGGGACAAGGACACCTAATAGCTGCCATCATTGCTTCTACAGTGGACTTCTGGGACATTTCCAGTTTTGTAGATGCTGCTTCATTGTCAACCGCACTTAATGCTGTTGTCCAGTTGTTAAACTGGTCACAGAATTAGCTAACCAGGTCTCATGGACCCAACTCACTGGGCCTCTGTTCAGGTTAAAAGGAAATCCTAACAGGTTTGTTTTAGCACAAAGTTAATAATTATCCTGTTAGCAACACCTCAGTTATGTAGCACTTTGAAAAGTTGAAGTGTTCATAACAATTCCATGTGTCAGGTAGAGCAGATTTTATCATCTGTTCTTAAAGTAAGAAAACAGCTGGAGGAGAAGGAGGGAGGAAGAAAAGGAGGCAGAGGAGAGAGAAGTGGAAAGAAATGGAAAGCGTGCAAGTGAGGAGGGGCAGGAGATAGTTTTTGTAAGAAATTTCCTTTTTTTTGTTTTGGCTTTTTTAAAAGCTGGGATTATACCGAGCTTTTCTTTCTGTTCTGTGTTCTTTAGAATTTAGACGTATGCATAGAAACCTAACTACAATTTTTGGATTAACTAGTGTGTTGGATTGCCTAGTACACATCCATTTAATGCCTAATGACTTTTACTGTAGAAAGACCAGGGCATAAGCATAAGAGAGATTTCCTTCCCACCATCGTTTTGAGCCCAGGACAGGACATGGCAGGAGACAAGTGCCAAGGGCTCTTCCATCCCATAGCAGTTCTGAGACATCCCCTGAGTAGAGGTGGCATGCCCTCAGACCTCCCAGAACACCTGACCCGCTCTCCTGATGTGCTTCTTTCCCCCCAGTTCTCTGACTATCAGAACTACCTGGTGAACAGCTGTGTGAAGGAGAACCCCACCATGGAGCGGTCCATTGCCCTGTGCAACGGCATCTCCCAGTGGGTGCAGCTGATGGTGCTCAGCCGTCCCACCCCGCAGCTCCGAGCCGAGGTCTTCACGAAGTTCATCCAAGTGGCGCAGGTGAGCAACAGAGGCAGAGTTTGAACTGGGCTATGAAATAAGTTTGCCCCTCGCCCCCCAGCCAAGTCCTTTCTCTCCTGAACCACGGTAGGGTTAGTGTGCCTTAAACTGTCCTGAGATCTAGATATGGTGACTTTTTTAAAAGATTTATTTTGTTTGAGAAAAGGTTGGGGGGGGTGGGAGGAAGAGAGAATGGGGGAAGGGCCACAGCAGTCTCCATAGTTGTACATCATTAGTTGTGACACAGTTTCATTCCACACAGGTGGGTGTGGGGTTGTGGGGGGTAGTAACTGAACTGGGGGCCTTCCACTTGGGAGGCTAGAACCTTCACCACTATCCCAGTGGTTACCAGTTGTGCTGCAGTTCAGCATATGGGTTTGCACAGGCTGGGGCTGGAATCTGATTTCCAGACCTCACAGTTGCAAGGCAAGCACTCAACCTACTGAGCTATGCTAGCATCTCTATGGTGACTTTCCTGTTTCTCAGACAAGGGCAATATGGAGAGGGCCACCTTACGGGTCAGGATACTGTTCTAGAGCTTTAATATTTTTCAGATGTTTCCTAGACTACATTGTTTATCCAAATCTGACCCACATGGGAAAGGGCACTTCCCAGTTTTCCTTAGGTCTTTGAGCTCATGTCTAAGATCTTTGGTAAGAGGAAATTGGTATAGTAAGTCCTCACTTAATATCATCAATAGATTTTGTGGCTTTAAGTGAACCAACGTGTCTATAATGAAACCAGTTTTACCAGAAGCTAGCTGATATAAACAAGAGCTAGGTTCCTGTGGCATCTCATCAACACTATAACAAAATGACCTTCACTGAAACAATGTTGAGGACCTGCAGTACTGTGAAGACAGACTTGAAACTCACCAGATTCTAGCTTCTCTATCCCAGTGACTGACCTATACAGGCACTGGCAAGGACAGATGTCTGGTTAATTTTAGACTATAAATGATTATACTTAATAACATTTTCCCAGCTCTATATGGTCTAGACCAGTGTTTCTCAAAGTTTGGTAGATGGATCACCTTCTGATATTAACTAACAGTGTATTAAAAGCACACTCGCTAAGTTCAACCCCAGATCCGAGCAGTTAGAATATCTGGGCTTGGTTCCAGAAATCTTTGTGCCAAAGCATGTTGGGTGATTCTTAGAAACCACTGATCTAGATGGTGGGCCAACGACCAGCAGCACAAAGGGAGATTGGACACCTGCTAGACTCAGGGCCTACTGGTCTGGAATTAAGGTTTAAACGAGAAATGAACAGGAAATTGCAATACCTGATTGCTAGCTAGTCTTTGACCAGCACAGAGGCTGGGAACAGAGACAAGAGGCAGCCCCTAAGTGTGCATGTAACTGACATGTATAGTGACTCTGTTCTCTTCTGTTCTGTTTCAGAAGCTCCACCAATTGCAGAACTTCAATACACTGATGGCTGTGATAGGCGGGCTCTGTCACAGCTCAATCTCCAGGCTCAAAGAGACAAGTTCGCATGTCCCGCCAGAAATCAATAAGGTCAGTGCTCCTGTCTCATCCAGGGCTCCTTAGTAGCATTCTTAGGGCCAATGTCAGCATTTCCTCCTTGAGGGACAACCTGAGAAAACTTTGCAAACCACACTATCCTATCAAGCAGGCAAAATACCAAGGAGGCAAACCCCAAGAAAACCCACAGGATGGGGACATCACAGGCCTGAGGGTGACTATGATTCAGTCTTGCCTAAGTGTCACTGCACATGTTCCTGTTGGTCAGCTGAAATAATGTGTACCTCTTTCCCATGTTCATGTGCCCCTGAATATTCAGTCACCATCTTTCACAGTGATTTCCTCACTCCAAAACATTTTCCCAAAAGCAGTGGTTCAGTCAACCACAGTTCAGTTTGTATGTCAAGTGTAGTTATACATATAGTGACACTTGAAAACCCTGGATCTCCAGATCCCTTGTAGAATAACATTCTGGGTAGTTGAATTTCCCCAGATAATTGGAAGTGAATTTTCAGGCACCATTTTGTCATAGATGTTTCACTGAGGAATATTTTTCTTAAATATTCTATGCATTTTTCTGCATTCTTAGATTTTACAGAATAAACTTTAATCCTTAATGTAAGGTTGTTACTATAAATATAAGCACTATGATATACTGAAGATGTCAGTGCAGCTATATACTGTATGGGCTAGATAACTGCTCTTTTGAACATTTTTTTTTTTTTGTTAATTTTATTGGGGTGACATTGGTTGGTAACAATTATTGTTTCCATGTGTACCACTCTACATTACATTGTCTATGCATTGCATTATGTGCTCACCACCCATCTGCTTTAAGAGGATCAACCTGACCTCCCTTCCTAAACTCAAACCCCAATCCTCCAAGGCTAGCATGTAGACTTTCTTCTTAGGGTGTGAGGTCTGTGCCTTGTTGCCCCACCCATCTTTCCAGGTGTGTAGCCTCCTTTGGGGAGTCTCTTATCATCCCTTCTCTCATAATGCTGGGCTGAGGATGCTGCCCCACTCCCACCTCCCAGGGGTCTGATCACCTTATCATTCCCTAATAGTTCTGCTCAGACCCTGTAGAATAACTGAACAGTGTTTAAAATGGTCATTTTGCATTGTAACATGATTGGCAGACAGTCTTCACTTGTGACAGAGCTGGTCATCCCACTGGGAATGGGGTTCTATGAGCTCCTTGCTGACTTGAGTCAGGCGTGTTTGAAAAGAACACCAGACGTGGCTGCTCCTTGTGTGTGTGCTGGTGAGCAGCCATTCCCCTTCCAGGGCCAAGGAAGGGGTGAGTAAAGCTCCCTGGGGACTCCGCCTCACCCCCTTGCATGTCTTCTGCTGGGAATTGGTCTAGTGCATTCAGTCTCTCCAGTTCAGGCCTTTAGTCCGGGAATGGAATGGTACCTGCTTCCCAAACATGGCCATTTTCAGAATCACTGAAGCAAAGCCCACATAGCACAGCAAAAAGGGTTAAGAATGAGCCACAGACTACTGAAGCTCCACACTTACAACCCATGCTTTGCCCCAAGCCAGCAGTAGCCAGCCCTTCTAAAATCACCTTTCAGCAGTTCAACAGTGCGGTGTCTCTAAAAACAATCAGAAGACACTAGGGAAGGGAACTTCATGGCTTGGGGACAGAGGTCAGAGGGACACTTACTAGTCACTGCATGTTCTTGTACCTTTAAAATTTTTAGATCAGGTGCTTACTTATTTTGAAAAAGAAAAAATTCAGGATAAAAATGATAAATAAGACCTCATTTCAATTTTCCCAGTTATGCAGCAGACTCTTATGCAGGCACTCTGCTTGAGAGAAGCTGGAGTTTTAATTCGGGAATCATAATCTGCATCTTTTAGATGAATCACCCCCGGCCTGACAGACAGTAGAGGCTGAGTCAACAAGGTGGCCATCGCAGACAACGTACGTACCCTGCCTGGTGGGTGCCTGTGATTGGGTCTCTTCTTCTGCTTTGTAGGTCCTGGCTGAGATGACAGAGCTGCTGTCCTCCTGCAGAAACTATGACAACTACCGGCGAGCCTACGGGGAGTGCACCCACTTTAAGATCCCCATCTTGGGGGTGCACCTCAAGGACCTCATCTCCCTGTATGAAGCCATGCCTGACTATCTGGACAATGGGAAGGTGAACGTCCACAAGCTGCTGGCCCTTTACAATCACATCAACGAACTGGTCCAACTACAAGAGTTGGCCCCACCCCTAGAGGCCAACAAGGACCTGGTGCACCTGCTGACGGTGAGGCTCCCCCAGGAGACAGCTGATACTGTGTGTGTGCCAGGTGCCACTCTGCACCCTATCAGACATTGTTAGCTCAGTGGCAGCGAGTCCTCATAAAAACTGTGAATACTGTTACCTCCATTTTGCGGGTGGGGATGCTGAGGCACAAAGACATAACCTGCCTGAGGAGTACACATTAAGTGGCAGAGCCTGGGTTCAGAGCCAGGAGGTGGTGACTCCAGCAGCTCGTAAGCAGGATGCCCTTTGGACTCCTGGGCATTTCCCTCTCCCAGCAAGAGCAGTCCCAAGCTCTCTGGGAGCAGCTGACAGCAAATCCATAACGGCTACATAAGAGATGGAGAGAATGTGTTCTGATAAAGGACAAGGCAGTGAGTTAAAAAGAAAAAACAAACAGGTTCTTTATTTGGGTCCTGCCACCACTGGCTCCAATCCCTGGTCCTGGAAGCATTGAAGCCAAAGGAAGGCAGACACGCTGCTAGGGGTGTGGAGACCAGATGGCCTCCCTCACAGACCTGCAGGGCTGTCGTTCACCAGCTGTGTGACGGTGGGCGTGCACCAGTACAATCTGGGATTCGTGTCTGGGATGACGCCAGACTTTTCTTTAAGCTGTAAAATTACACCATTGTTGTTTTTTGCACAATGGAATAATTACAGAGCCTCTTCCTACATCACAAGTGATTCCGAGAGGGCTCAGGCTTCCCATGCAACTGGTGTCTAATCCTGGCCTTTGCACTCATCGGCAAGGGGGCCTTGGCAAGTCCTGGCCTTTGACATCATCGGTGGAAAGATATAGGGCAGGCTTGTCCAGCCTGTGGCCCAGGGCAGCTCTGAATGCATCACAACACAAATTCGTAAATTTTCTTAAAACACTGAGATTATTTTGCGATTTTATTTTTTAGCTCATCAGCTACTATTGTTAGTGTTGTGTATTTTATGTGTGACCCAAGACAGTTCTTCTTCTAATGTGGTCTAGGGAAACCAAAAGGTTGGGCACCCCTGATATATGCAGTCTTTTCAGGATCACGAATCCTGTAGTGAAAGCTGTGAATGTTCCTCCCAGAAAAATATACATAAGCCATATATGCACAAATGTGCACGTTTTGCAGTTCTGAACCACCTAAAGCCCCTCCACTGCCTCTAGATTCAGAACAAGATTTCTAAAACTTTTGTCCTCTAAAAATGTACAGTTCTAAGATATATGAATCTCACCTTAGTATCACTTAATACTTGTTATCATTTGAACTGGGTTCTGTTTATAGAATCAAATTTGGTAGTTATCATGCAATGCAAACTATTCTTTCAGATCACCTGTCTACTTTGAGAGAGAACAAGTGAGGTGTGGACCATATGACCCAATAGGGTTTAAGCTCAACACCACACTTGTCCAACCTGCAGCCCAGGACAGCTTTGAATGTAGCCTAACACAAATTTGTAAACTTCCTTAGAACACTGAGATTTCTTTTTTGCAATTATTTCTTTTTTTAGCTCATCAGCTATCAGTGTTAGTGTATTTTATGTGGTCCAAGACAATTCTTCTTCCAATGTGGCCCAGGGAAGCCAAAAGCTTGGACACCCCTGCTCTACATAAAGGCCTAGAAATTACTATTACAGTTTAAAATGAGGGCATCTTAAGACTTTCCCAAAATTTAGGAACATTTTAATAAGAAAAAACTGCTTGTGCTATTGCAACAGTACGTGTTACACCCTCCAATCTTTATGAATTTTAATAACTACTAAGCCTAGAAGACAAAACCACCAAGGAAGAACTAAGGGAGAAACACATCAACCCCCAGGGCAAAGCAAACAGTAGCTTAGCAATTAACACTACCTTACTTTGATCTGCAGTTATCTCTGGATCTCTACTACACTGAGGATGAAATCTATGAACTTTCCTATGCCCGAGAACCAAGGAACCACAAAGCCCCGGTGAGTTTGTCAAATTAAGACTCCTGCAGGTAACATGTACTTTAGGATCTGCTCACTGAGGTCATTCATCTGAAGGGACTTTTATTTTGGTTAATAAGCTCATTATGTTTCTACTATGTACCCACCCTTGTGCTGGGAACAGAGAAAGCTTCAACATATGTACGAAGGATAGTTCCTGACCATCCAAAGCCTGCAGCTAATGGGATCAGATTCATGTGTCAACAGTAAATAACTAAATGCCACAAGGGCATCAGAATGAGTAGTGAAATCAGTCAGTGGTTTAGAAATTAGAGAAGGGAGATAGTACTGTGGACTGGAGTGACCTCTCCCTCCTACTTATTATGAAATGTCCCCACATTGTTTCCCTTCTGTGATCTGTTGATAATGGAGCAATATGCAATACTAACAGGAGGTAAACTTCAGAGGGCAGAACCCCCACCCCCATCATCCTGTAGTCATCTAGGTCAGAAAGAGTAGTTGGCTGAGTCTCTGACTCTGTGCGGAAAAGTCCTCAAGCAGCACAGGCCTGGCTCTCCACAGCAGGAACACTATAAGTTCTCCAGCTCCAAGTCTCCTTACAGGCAGGTTTAACAATGTCAGTCTTCCTGCTAAAGGACCAGGAATCCCCAGTGTCCTGGGAAGCTCTCAGCTCCAAAACAAATAGTACCAAAGGAGAGAGTTGCCCCCACATAAGAAATTCAGCTGACCTGTTCAGGTGGCTGTTTCATTGTCTATGTAGAAGATCAAGTTCTAGCTTCCTATTGTAATGAAAGATATTCACTGGTAGCTTTACTTTCGGAATGTTAGAAGGCATTTCAATGGAAAGGGTACCTTCTGTTTTTAGAGATTTTAATTTTGGCCAAGTCTTAAATATTTAAAAGTAGACTCCATCTCAGCTTATCCAGACCTCGACTTTTTTTGTGTTTTCCTGCCTTTTAGCTACTTTTCTCCTCATCCACATGTCTACTAAATAGTTCGTAGAGAACAGAGATAATTTAAGTGACCCACTTTGCTCTCTATTGATAGCTTTAACAAAAAGTTTAATGGAGAGGGAATTAAAACTCCAGTTGAGAATTTTAAATTATCTTTAGATGGAAATAATGTGTGAGAGCATGATATAAACGGTGAAGCACAATAATTGTTTTAGTCAAGATTACTGTTCTAAATTTTAATGACAAGCTCTGCTACCTCCCGCTGCACACAGGTGGGGGTTGTTGGCAGCCATCAGGTAGATGCAGCCAACAGGTTGTGGGAAGGAGTTGCAGATTATAGTGCATTGTAATCACTGGGATTTCTCTATCTCATTTTAGCCACTAACACCTTCAAAGCCACCAGTAGTAGTGGACTGGGCCTCAGGAGTGTCTCCCAAACCTGACCCAAAGACTATAAGCAAACATGTCCAGAGGATGGTGGATGTAAGTACAACTGTCTCAGCAGACAAAAGCAAGGCACTGCCTGGCTTAGTGTTGCAGGGGGTGATAGAAACACAAGGTGAGAAACCTGAAACTCTTTCCTATGTGAGCACAGGGAACCACTTCTCATACTATGGCTACAGAACAATGTTGGAAACGGTCTGTGTATAATAAAGGTAATATGGAGAATCGAAAACTGTAAAATCTGGCACTGCTTCATTCGAGTTCCTATGCTAAATGCTGAGGGGCAGTACCTATCTCCCCATGTATCCCTGTGAAACACTCCATCATTAACAGAAAAGTAAGAGCCAGCAAGTGACAGGACCATGAATAGCAGATTGAGAAGGGGAGGGACCAATTCCAACTGAGCTGTTTACTAGGAGTGTGCCAGCCAGGATGATGGCAAAAAGCACCTGGCCGCCCTCATGATCCCAGTACCAGCCAAGACCTGGGATATGTCCCACACATCTTTGCAGCAGCTTCAGGAGCATGTTTTCTCATTCCTCCATTCAGGCTGAGGAGAAGCTTTTATCAGCTGCTCCAGCCCTTGTCACTTGGTTGAACGGAGAAATGATTGGTTTCTCTTTGGTAATCATCAAAGAAACTCCTTTTTTCACAGTCTGTCTTCAAAAACTATGATCATGACCAAGATGGATACATTTCTCAGGAAGAATTTGAAAAGATTGCTGCGAGTTTTCCATTTTCCTTCTGTGTGATGGACAAAGACAGGTGAGGGTTTGTATATAGGAATATGTGGCTTCGAGCCCTTTGGTAAGGACAGTTTATGAGCGTATCACTAGAATTTGTAAACTTGGATGTGTTGCTGCTGTGATCATTTAATATTCAGGCTAAAATATCAGTGCTAAGAGCAATAGGACAGGAGACCAGTTTAGGAATCATCAACTATACATTTTAATTAGGAATCAACTATAAATTTTAAAAAGTTTAGTCTTCCTCGGTATTTTGTCCCTACAGGCTATAAGAAACTAATATTTATTAATAATTTGCATATTTACTTTTTGGAAAGTTACATAAATTTTATCTTGGTTCTCCATGTAAAATGAAATGTATGATTGGTACACTGCAGCATAAGGTGTTTTTCTATATACACGTAATTTCCATCACTTCTTTTTCACACCCTGTAGATAGTGGTTAAATTCGTTAGGAAAACCTAGTTTAGCCAAAAAGCAACCTTAAAAAATGAGTAATTCCATCTCTCCTACTTATTACAAGCTCTTCATGTATCCTTATTAAGAGGAGGGCTCATGGAAGTAATGACAAAGTTAATACTCAAGGATAAGAAGGTGAATTGCTAAGGATGGCGGCCACCTGGCCCACCTCCCCTCAGGTCTCTGTCTGTGTCTTTCGCTGGCAGGGAAGGCCTCATCAGCAGAGACGAGATCACAGCCTACTTCATGAGGGCCAGCTCCATCTACTCCAAGCTGGGCCTTGGCTTTCCTCACAACTTCCAAGAGACAACCTACCTGAAGCCCACGTTCTGTGACAACTGTGCTGGATTTGTAAGTTGTTCTTAGAGTGCATCAGGGTTGAACTGGGGAAGGGTCTGAGACAGGTTAAGTAATTAAGCCAGGCACAGCTCTCATAACCCTTAATAACTTAACCCAGCTTAGAGCCTAAACACCCACTTAGAATAAAATGCATGGTTTTGACCTGCACTCATCTTTTCCCATTCCTTCCTCCCTCTGGTGCATTGAAGCCTTGGATAAATGGTAAAGAAATGAAGAATTTGGGATATACTTTTTTAAGTATCATGGGCTCTTCCAAATGTTAATATGTGACATCCTCACCCTTCCCCACTTCAAAAGGAACTGCCTGTAAGAAGTCATCAGGGCTCTGCCCCTCCTGTGTCCTACCCCTGACCCCAGTTTCCTCCTGCACCCAGGATTCTATATCCTTTCCTTTAGTTTGGGAGTCTGAGAAGCTTATTTGTCCTGTCATTCATCCACTTTAGGCCTGGCTCATAAATCCACCATAATAAGCTTTTTAAGAACATCTGATTGGGGAAGCCGGGATGGCTCAGTGGGTTAAGCGCTCACTTTGCAGCGCCGGGGACCAGGGATCGAATCCCGACCCCAGCCCGTGT
>PVKE010024805.1:12169-23627 GCA_004027555.1 Craseonycteris thonglongyai
AAAAAAAAAAAAAAAAAAAAGAACATCTGATTGATCAGCACAAACTTTTCCTGTTTTCAACTTAAGGTCAGGAGGGCCAGTACATGAGAGATCAAAGAGGTTTCCCTCCCACTTGAGGTAGAAGGTAGAATGAGGGAAAGTCAAGACTGGATGTCAGCACCTAGCCAGTGACGTGTGGTGCATTCTATCTTACAGCTCTGGGGAGTGATCAAACAAGGTTATCGATGCAAAGGTAAGGCTCAGCTTTGTCGACTCCACTGCTTTCCCTTGTCCTAGGGCTCTCCTATAAAGTAGTTGTCCATTCAGTCTACAACTTCTCAGCACAGCCTCATCCCCAAACTGGTTTCCCTGAAGCACCCCTTGAGAGTGCTGCCAGACAGGAGAGGAGTGCCTGGGTGACCAGATCCGCAGCTTCTCCTTACAAGATCCTTGGCTGCCCTAGAAATAGGGATGGCCGTATGGGATTATACTTTCATATGGTCATTGAGAGGTAGATCCCCAGTGAAAGGTACAGAATCACTTTTGGAACAGATATGATTACCAAAGGCCCTTGTCAGCTTTCCTTTTATCACTAGATACCTTCTTGTGATAGAAAAGTTTAGGAGGAAAGGAGACCTTGTACTACAAAGGAGAAAGAATAAGATGTAAGAGTAGGCAGTATGTATGGGATAACCAAGACATCACCATCACCTCCCATGGCTACAAGACTGAGACCCTAGAGAAGAAATTGAAAGACTTCCTGACCGGGGTGTCTTGTCCACAGACTGTGGGATGAACTGCCACAAACAATGCAAAGATCTGGTTGTATTTGAATGCAAGAAGCGAGCCCAAAACTCAGCAGCTCCCACAGAGAACAGCACCTCTGTGGGTCCAGTGTCCAACATTTGCTCATTGGGAGCCAAAGATCTGCTCCACAGTAAGTAGGCACTGGGAACATTCATCTTGGAAAGTGAAATGAGAAGGATAAAGTTTCTTGGAAAGTGAAATGAGAAGGATAAAGTTTTCAAGAAGGAAAGATTACCTTTATCATTCTCTCTTTTAATAGAAACTAGCACAAATACCATTATGTAAGACACAATGCATCCTGTATTTTGAGTTACACATTACCTTTGGGCACTATAATTCTATCACATAAAATGCAAAATTTTGTTGGAGAGAAGTGGCTATGCCTTTCTATATTTACTTACCTACTTTCCCTTTTGCTTCTAAAAAGACAGAGTTCCTAAGAATCTGTCCCCAGCTCTCTGTATGTCTAGGAATTTGACCTAACTCACAGAAGAGTTTATAATTTGGACTGGTAAAATGAGTAAAACTATGTTACAGAAAACTTGAAAAACACAGATACAAAAAAAATCATCACCCATAATTATCCCTTGAAAAAGTATTATTTTAGGATGAATATAACAATTTAAATATTCTGGTAATGTTGATTTAATTATGTTCCCCTAAGGAAAAATTTTGATCCTTATGAAGGTTTCTAGCATTACAATTGTTGATGAAGGTTTCTAGCATTACAGTTGTTGATTCAGATTACAAATGCTAATTAGAGAACTTCTACTGTCCAGAAGCCATTTTGACTATACCAATCCAATGTCTTGGCTAGAAAGTGTAGTAATAACACTCTCTCTGTATACATAAGGGCTGTCCAGAAAGTATCCAGCCGTGTAATATGAAAAATAGAGGCATTTATGGCTGGATTTTTCTAGACAGTCCTTATATATATAAAATATTTTAATAATAATGCATTCCTTAAATTTACTGCTGAGTCTTTGCAAAAAACAGGAAAGGTAGGTGATGTACAGTCTAGCTTAAAGACTCCCATCCATCTCAAGTAACGTTCCTACTCTACTCTTCCAGGACCGTACTACTCCTTTTGGTTCATTATCTAGCTGGACAGAGATGTTGGTTCAGAGAAGAAAACCAGAATGACTCTTCTCTCCTTGTCCAATCAGTATCAGACCAGGGCAATACATTCTGATATACCTGCAGAAAGCTAGAACTTCCCTCTCATAGTTAAGCTATGTCTACTGTAAAAAATGGGCAGGTAGGGGCCATCTCTAACAAGATCAAAACTTGAGTGCAGACAGCTCCCACTGAAGGTATTTATGCCTTGTCTATATGCTGACCCTGCTCTCTTTAATTTATGAAACTTTATAGCATTGAGGCAGGGGCTTAAATTTTTCTGTAGAAACCCTCCTGGCACCCTGTGTGCAAACAGAAAAAAGTAACCTTTCCTCAGGGTGGATGTAGCCTGGGGCCATAGCTTGGCCAGCAAAGCCCCTGAATTTCAGCTCCCTTTATTCCCTAAACTGGGTGTCTGAAAATGAGTCTATTTTAAACCTATGGGATTCCTGTCACAATAAGATCTTATTGGAAACTAATGTGTCACTCTGAGTCTCTGCTTTTCTGAGGTAGAGGGCTAACATGTCATGTACCTTCCTACAGCACCTGAGGAAGGGCCTTTTACATTCCCTAATGGGGAGGCTGTGGAAGAAAGTAAGGATCGGACCATCATGCTCATGGGAGTGTCCTCACAGAAGATTTCTGTTCGCCTAAAGAGGACTGTCGCCCACAAGGCCACCCAGACTGAATTCCTACCTTGGACTGGCAGCGAGGGCCCTTCTGGCCCTTTTGCACTGTCTTCCCCGAAGAAGACAACCCAGGACACTCTATATGTGCTTCCCAGTCCCACATCTCCGTGCCCCAGCCCAGTCTTGGTCAGAAAGCGGGCATTTGTCAAGTGGGAGAATAAAGAATCCCTCATAAAATCAAAGGAGGAACTCCGTCACCTCAGACTCCCAACCTACCAAGAGCTGGAACAGGTACCTTCCTTTTCTTCAGACTTTCTCAGAGAAGTGGGGCTACGCTAGGGGAGGGTGTGTAAATTGAAGATTCAGACCAGGTTGATTACAAGCAGGATAAAGGAAAAAAGGCTTCTGGCTTTCATAGAAACCAGTGGAGGCCCTGGTTCACATTACATGAGTAGAGCAGGATATGCAAGGCTGTCAATTGCCATAAAAGCACTAATTCATAGTGTTGGTGCCAGGGCCCAAAACTCTGTTTACAGTGGTCTCCTTGAAAAAAAACAGTTTCTACTGGAGAATTTTACTGTGCTGACACCATACCCTTTTTTTAGACAGAACTTAAGATGAACTTGCCTAAATTCTCCTTCCTTAAGAGGTCTTTGCTAATCTGTTCATCAGGGTTATGTTTTGGGACCAATATGGTTGCCTAGGTATCTTCCTAAGAGAAGGTAGGTGATTTTTGTGGTACCATCAAAAAAATAGTATAACATGTCTCACCCAAGGAAAAGGCTCCTTTTTAATATAAATGAGGGAAATCTTTTCTCACACATCAGGTAGAATGCTGATCTTCCATATATACTACCGGTAGAACAGCTAAATAAATAGTAGCTGGAAAATACACAGCTGAATAGAATATATAGCAATATAATTTATAAAATGGTGACAATTATGGTACTGAGAGGTGATTTTTTCTGTTAGGCTCACAATGTCTAATGGACATTAGAGGTGTGCCAAAGGTTTGGGAGAAAGGGATAATGAGTTTAAAAATAGGATACAGACAACAGGCAGCTGTCCAAATACTCAATTCTGTAGGGTCAATTACTAGTGTACTTTTTGTTTAGCATACAAAGCTCATGGGGACAGTAGCTTATTACCAATGACAGGTAAATCCTTTTAGATAGGGAGGCAAGGATACATTAGATCCAACATTATCATTCACTATATAAAGGGGAGGAATGCCTATCTGTCTGTTTCAAAACATCAAGGAGAGCAATGCATTTTTGGAGGCCTATCAGTCAGTACCAATGTCAAACCACCACCCACCTAGGTAGAATTCTTTAAATAATTCTACATAATATACAGTGAAACTGGGCAAGAGGGCCTCAGGATTCCCTACCTTATTCTCAATGTTGTACCTTCCCTATCAGACTCCTAGGAATTGAGTTAGAGACACTTATGAAGAAACTCTTGGTTTAATGGCCGGAACAAAGAACATAATACTACTAGGAGGAATACATATAAAAATAAAATTTTTCTGAAGAAAAGTACTCTCTTGCTCAGAGTACTTTTAAGACATGCTTTAAGAATCAAGTCAATCAGAAGGTGGTAAAACATGGGTTACAAAAGCACTCTCTCTTTAGCAGTAGAAACAGCCAAAAGAAATCTTGATAAGTGAATTTAAGACAGTAGAAGGAATTTTGGCCCTGGAAACAAAGATTTGTGTTTCTAGTTCCAGATCTTTTTTACACTAGCTATTAAACTCTGTGACCTCATTGGTTCTCTATAAAATAACAGGGCCAGGATTCTATGCCCTCTCTACGACGCTTCAGATGATTTAGGTCCAGAAATCATTCCTACCCAGTAATACCAGAGCTTGTAAACCCTCTCACCATATTCCCAGTTGCTTCTCTTCACCTTTATCCTTGTCATAGAGACCTAGTAATGCAAATTCACTATGAGGTTTTAGAAAAATTTTCCTCTGTAGCCCCATCCACAGCTCACCATGAGCTCTGTACTCTAAATAAAAAGAAGAACATTAGTAATTGACCCAACAGAATAAAGTTATGTGGACAACTGCCTGGTGTCCTATCTCCTACCTTCCTACAATACTCTAGCAAAGGTGAAAAACAGAATTAGAAAACCGTAACTATATATCAGAATGATGTAGTAACCACTTAACTACAGTATAAAGGCTTAAAAGGGGACTTCAGTACCCCGTCAGCAATGGATAGATCATCCAGACTTGACTAAGAAATGATGGAGTTCAACAACACTCTAGAACGGGGGTGGCGAACCTATGGCATGCGTGCCCAAAGTGGCATGCGGAGCTGTGAATACCATTTAAGAAATTATGGTTCCTGCTCTTATAGACATAAAAATAATCAATACCTATCTCACTCGATGGGTTGGCACGCGAGTATACTCTTATTTCATAAACTTTGGCACTCAATTGCCAAAAGGTTCGCCACCCCTGCTCTAGAACAAATATACTTAACAGACATATATAGCAAATTCCATCCAACATCAATAGAATGAATACACATGCTTCTTGAGTGCACAGGGAACATTTTCTAGGAGAGATCATATGATAGGGCACAAAACAAATCTTTGCAAATTTAAAGACTGAAATCATACCAATTACCTTTCCTGAACACAATAATATGAAAATAGAAATCAACAACAAGAGGGAAGCAGGAAAATCTACAACTATATAAAAACTAAACCATCAATGGGTCTATGAAAACTAAACAATCAATGGGTCAAAGAAATCAAAAAGGAAATAAAAATTTAAACTTATGGGATGTAGCAAAAGCAGTTCTGAAAGGAAAGTTCATAGCACTTAATGCATATCTTAAGAAATTAGAAAGATCTCAAACACTTAAGGGATTAAAAAACAAAACAAAAAAAATTAAACCCAAAATTAACAGAGGGAAGGAAACTGGCAATCACAGTGGAAATAAATGGAGACAAAAAAATAACAACAGCTCAACAAAACTAAAAGCTGGTTCTTCAAAAAGATAAAAAAATTGAAATAAAATTAGAAATGCAAAAGAAGACATTACAGCTGTGACTACACAAATTCATAAGACTATAAGGGACTACTATAAACAATAATATGCCAACAGAATAGATAACCTAAAAGAAACTGATAAATTCCTAGAAATATACAACCTACACAGAATCAGGAAGAAACAGAAATCTGAACAGACTAATAAGAAGCAGAGATTGAGTCAGAAATGAAAAATCTCCTAATAGAAAACTCCAGGATCAGATGGTTTCACTAAGAAATTCTACCAAACATTCAAAGAATTAACACCAATGTTTCTCAAACTCTTTCAAAAAACTGAGGAGAGGGACATTACTCTGATACTAAAGGTAGATAAGAATACCACAAGAAAACTATGGACCAATATCTCTGAGAAATATAGATACAAATTCAAGAACATGTGAAAAGGAGTATACACCATGATCAAGTAAGATCTATCCCTGGGATGCAAGGATGGTTCAACATATGCAAATCAATAAAGTGCAGAAAATGTTCTCAGCAGATTGGGTACAGAAGGGACTTACCTCACAATCACAAGGGCCATATACAATAAACCCATGGTTATGTTATACTTAATGGAAATAGTCTTTAAGCTTTATCTTCTAAGATCAGAAATAGACAAGGATGCCCATTCTTACCACTCTTATCAATATAGTACTAAAGCCTTAGCTAGAGTGATTAGGCAACAACACAGATGGACCTTGAGCACATTATGCTAAGTAACATAAATCAAGACAGAAAAACAGGTACTATATTCTATCACTTATACATAGAATATGCATATGGGTATGGGAGGACAGGACAGATGTTGTTTAGAGTACAAACTTAACGAGTGGAAAATAAGATCTAAAGAGACAATGCACAGTACAGTGATTTGCTAGGAAACTAGAACTTAATTATTCCAACTACTAAAAACAAAAGATAATTATGTAACATGATAGAGGTATTAATTACAATTACAGTGGCAATCATGTTACATTAAAATGCTATACACCTTAAATTTATATGTTATGTATCAAATAGATTTTAATTAAAAAAAAATAGTCAAGACAGAAAACACACTGCTGACTTTATAATTAAATCACTGAAAATTAAGCAATCCCAGCTTGGGATAGGGACTTATATTAAATGAACTGATATCTCACATTACAGTATTCCTAGTCAGTGCTTTTACCTTAGACCACACCAGAGACTCTCTTTCTGCCATGTTTAGGTCTCCTGATATATAGTATCCAAGGGTTTGTCATTATCCACCTATTGCCCAGGAATGGTTTATTATATTAGCCACTCACAAAACTAGTTGCTGTTTGCACATGCTCATTTGATATTTATTGTTATTTTTCTATCAGGGCAAAAAAAAAAACTCTTAAAAAGTTCTTAATTCTCAGCCACAGTGAATGGGAAATGCCAATCAAGTGTAGTACTCCCGATATTGTAATATTTTGCTATTCGTTGCTGCTCTATTAACATACCTCGTTCTCCTTTCCCTTTAGGAATTAAATACCCTGAAAGCTGATAATGATGCTCTAAAGATTCAACTGAAATATGCACAGAAGAAAATAGAAAGCCTCCAGCTTGCAAAAAGCAATCATTTCTTAGCTCAAATGGAACAGGGTGACTGTTCTTAGCCCAGAAACTCAAGAACAACCTGTAGTTGAGTGTATCAGAGATTTCATTTCCTATCCAATTAACACAAAAACCTAAGGAACTTTAGACTGACTAGCTTTAGAAGGGTACTTTAAAAAAGAAAAGTTACTCTTTTTTCTTTAACCCAAGAGAGTCCTAAATGTACGGTATTGTTTTCTCTTCCAGTTAACTGAATCAAGGGGAGGAAAACTAAAGAAAGCAAAAATTTTGCCATTCATACCATACCACAAACTTTTTTCCCCTGAAACTAATAACAAAAATGTTATAAAAACATGACTATAGTTTTCTGACAAGGTAGCTTCTATGTGGCCTGCCCGGCTACTTCCTTAGAACTAAAATCCCTAGAAGCTGAAGTTGCTTCCTTCCCTAGGGTTTTCTGTGAACTGAGCGATTTACTTTGTTCCATCCAAAGCTTGCTTATATTACAATACTCATATTCCAAAAGTAGATTAACTTCTCTATATTCCAGTATTCTTTACAAATCTGGTTCCCACTTCACTACCTCAAATCTAATCAATTAACCTTTTCCTCTTCCTCCCTCACTATACTCACACACACATAAGGGTTTCTACCTAGAAGTGAACTTCCAAAGATGGAGCCACAAATTAGGGTGGAAGGGTGCTTATTAAACACGACATTATCCAATTGTAGATCAACTCATAGTTTTAGTCTGTCATAATAAGTACCCAAATTAAATACCTGAACATAGCTGTTATCTCATACCTGACTAGCTAATTTGCTAAAATAAACATAGTGCAAACATGTTTGTCCTTTAATCTATAGTGGATAGATTTAGGACTTTATGGAGGTTTTTTAAAACAGTTTAGAGCTTCATGTGCCATCTTTAGCCATTTTTGGAAATAACTATTTCTGACCTAAATTTGTGCTTATACTGTCTTCTCTATTAATACTATTTAGAAATAAGCTAATTGGATCACAGCCTTCAATTATAGCTAACAAGCACGTACATATGTATATATATTACGTATATACATCAGGGATGCATGCGTGTGACCTGGCATTTTGTTTCCTCCTTCATAAAATGTGGAAGTGAATTAAACAACTTTTACTCATTTACATAAATTCACAAATACAAAATTCAGTTTGTTATAAGATGAAGAATTTGCTCACAATGTAAACTATATTGTTTGGCAAAATCCTAAGTTAAGAGTCCTGAGAGTTATCTATTAATAAGGTTAAGGATAAATGGGCTTATTGTGTTGTCTGGTCAACTGTTCACAAACACCTTTGTCAGACTCTCTTTCTCTAAAAAATCTAGTCATTTTCTTTAAAGGGGGAAACTTACCTTCCATGCTTGGAAAGCCTGGTAACAAACTGACTTGAAACTCATCAACAAGCTGACCAACTGCCTAGAAGATAATCTCAACAATTAGAAGTTCCAAACCTAAAGCCAATATCACCAAATCTTAATAACAATATAAAGTACATATATACAGGGTAGCTTCCTTGGGAGGATTCAGGCCACTTAAGATTCTTTGATGAGAGACCAGTTCTCATTTGTGTACATAACTTGTACTGAGCTTTAGTGACTAGCTTTCAGTTACAGCAGGGGTGTCCAACCTTTTGGCTTCCCTGGGCCACAATGGAAGAATTATCTTGGGCCATGCATAAAATACACTAACACTAATGATAGCTGACAAGCTTAAAAAAAAAAGCTTGGGGGGGGGGGGGTGTCGCAAAAAAATTTTCATGCTTTAAGAAAGTTTACAAATTTGTGTTGGGCAGCATTTGAAGCTGTCCTGGGCCGCAGATGGGACAAGTTTGAGTTAGTGTTTTAAGGAATCACTTTACACACAAATTTACCCTTTTGTAAATACAAATTCAACCACAGCAGGGCTGCTTAGGTCTACCACCTGGTATGAAAACTTATAGAAGCACTTTGCTACTTACCTTATGTAGAGCATGAGTTTATGATAATCTTTAAAAGTCATATTCTTCACTATTATTTTCCTCTGATACAGACCAGTCAGTACGGCTCAATTTCTTTAAACACAGTCATGTAATACAATTAAATGTTTCCTTCTTCTTACCCTCAATCCAAAATACAGAATCCAGATTAGTTTCTATGTAAATAATCTGTAATCTATAGGAATTCAAAAGGTCACAGTTCCCTTAATTAGGCAAATTAACATGGCGAGAGGGTCTCAAGCATTCCAGAATTTATCAAACAGCTAGGAAGCAGTAGTTTCATCACAGGTATTTACAGTCCAGCACATACTAAAGAAGTAAAGTATGTAAGTTAATATTATTTGCACTGAGCTACATGGGATTAGTGGAATCTTCCAAAAATAATCTGGAACCAATTTTTGGTTTGTCAAGCCTAGGATACAATTTTTTGTGTCTTGTACTTACTTGAAATAAGTTTGGGCATATATTTTATCTGCCAGAACAAAGACAAATTTTGTTTTGTTAATAGCAATGTCACTTTTCATTGTCTTTGGTAACTGACTTGCCTTTTTACCAACTATATGTGAATTTCTGTCTAAAGATGTATTATGTAAAAGAACTGCAAGGAAAAAAAAATGTACAGAATGTTTTTATACCTAAGTTTTCTTTGTGTAATATTTATATGATAACCTTCACTTGAATTTTCACTGTAATCCAGAGATGAAACCACTCCCCAATCCTATTACTCAAATAGTTTTCCAGGAAGGGAAAATAAAACAACTGATTATTCAATGTAAGTTCTTATACATCTTTTTATAACACAATGAAATAACAGTAAAGAAACATTCAACCTTTTCCTACCTTATTGCATAATGACTTACAGTGATCCCAAATATTAAGTTTATAGATATTTAACACTGAAAGAGACAAATTTGAGGTTGTCATTTTTCTGTGGCTTTTGTCTTTACACAGTTCTAAGAAACTATCAGGTACAGAAGAGAAACTTTGAAGCTGTGGGTGAACTTGGTAAAAGATGGTTCAATTCAGTGTACAGACCACCCAGAGAAATTCATTTGTGCTTATGATTATTTAGCAGGGTTGTCTAACCTTTGTCTTCCCTGGGCCATATTGGAAGAAGAATTGTTTTAGGCCACATATAAAATACACTAACACAATAGCTGATGAGCTAAAAAAAAAAAAAAATTGCCAAAAAATCTCATGTTTTAAGTAAGTTTACAAATTTGTATTGGGCTACATTCAGAGCCATCCTGGGCCACTTTGCGGCCCTCGGGTCAGGGGTGGGAGAAGCTTAGAATAATTATAAAGATAGCCTTAATGTTCCCTTAATCTCCAGCCAACTTTCATTTAACCAGAAGAAGGGATAAAAATTCCAGTCACTTAAATTCCACTGCAGAATGCATCCTGATCCTTTTGGATGTGTGTATAGTTATCATTTTTGCAATTCATAATACTCCATACAAAATAATGAAGTCACACTGACAACATAAACCTAAAGAGATTAAACTGCCTCTCCTTCTCCAGCCCCAATTCCCACTCTAAATAGCTCTACTCTGTGCTGCTTACCAAGGTACAGACAGTATCGCTGATCAGAACATATTTCTAGCCACAATTCTTTTTTGGGTTATCATACCTTCTTTTGATACAAATATAGTTAATTAAATGCTTTTTGGGTTAAAATGTTTGGGGTTTTCTTTTTGTAAAACCAAAAACTGTAGAGAGACTAAATCTTTCCAAATTATTCTATAGAATTAAATCAATCTCAATAAAAATCCTATTAGAAAAAATTAATTTTTTTCTTTCTATTAAGTGAGGCAAGGTTTCCCTCATCTGCACAGTACAGAGAACAAGTTCAAAGAAAAGACCTGCTCTCTTCTTTTGCTGAGAGCTTATGTGTAATGGTGTGGTGGTTATGAATGAACAAGACTTATGTTCTTCACATGCTTCAGATGTGAGGCCAGTTACCTTCTTTAATCCAGACACTCCCAGTATAGACATAGATGCTATTAGATACCATAGGCTAGACCAAGGCAAGAAAATAGAACAGGAGAGGGACAATAAGGTAACAGGAAAATATGAAAATGAGAACCTAAGTCATCATTCAAAGTTAGTAGAAAAGCCAAGCAAGCAAACGAAGCTCAACACGAGAGACTTCATAAAGCACAATTTGTTTCTACAGTCCACTATAAAATCAGCTGGGAGAGGCTGGGTGGGGAGGGGAGGGGAGAGAGAGAGGAGAGTGGGTGACGAACACTGCATGCGCTTTTGCAATGTCTTTTGAAGCCTTGAGGTCACTGTGCTCAACTGCGCAATC
>PVKE010024806.1:0-23530 GCA_004027555.1 Craseonycteris thonglongyai
GAGAGAGAGAGATACAGAGACAGAGAGAGAACTGAACTGGGGGAGCTCCCAGTTCAGCATATGGTTCCGCACAGGCCGGGGCGGGATTTGATCCCTGGTCCCTGGTGCTGCAAAGTGAGCGCCCAACCCACTGAGCCATCCCGGCTTCCCCACGATTATATTTTAATAAAGCTGTTAAAATTGTTTATAAGTCAAGTGGTTCCATTTTTTTCCTTTTATTATGCAAACCAAAGTTACATTGGTTCCAATTACAAGACATTTTTCTTTCCTCTTCAGTCTTGTCTTTTCTTTCCCCCTGTTATTAAATTTTTTTTTCTGTGTAAACCAAGAGTGTATAATGTTAAATAACATTTAAGCGCTGACCTATGAAATAATTTTGACTTACGCATATTTTATTGCAGACATAAACATATCTGAATTCAGGGAATTAGTCATTATGTGATTTTTCAAAAGATCTTGTAAACAAAATATTTATTGTACTTGGCAGAAAGATTGAGCAGAAATATCTCCAAAATCTGGTAGTTTTCTTATCTGTATTTGTCTTTTTTTTTTATTCAGATCTTTGTTATTTTAATATACCAGGCTTGTAAATTGCGTCTCTCCCAGCAGTTTCAACTTATATCCGTACTCTTTATTTTGGAGAAAAAAATCAAATTTATTTGTGTTAATCCTCTGTTTAGAGTACTATTTTTGAACTTCACTCTTCATGGTAAATATCCAAAATTATTAACAAGCCAACCAGTGTCTTTCAAAAACTGGTTACAATCAAAATCACCAACTATTACACACCCCTATATTTTAAATTTCTTATATTTCCTTCAGAAATGCTGCTTTGTTTTCTGCTCTATCTTTTGTATTGGGTTTAGTTTTATTTGCTGGAAAATGCTTTCCATGTTGATTACTACTCCCCAAAAAAGAAAGACAAAACAATACATAAAACAGTGTTTTAATATGTGACATACAATAGTATTTATATTTAGTACTTCTTGACCTCTTTTATTAGATGGAATTATAGCTTACCTTGATTGTCCAACACAAGGATGTTAAAGCAAAAGTCAATTGAGAAAGGAGCAAATTAGAATCCCATTGTCTGTGGGATTCTAACTCAGATACTGTAATACCTGCATGTATTAATACCTAATACAACACTTTCCCTACTCTGACAGAAAACAAGAAACTTCTGTTACTTCCATTATTAGACTGAATTTAAACTATTGTTTCAAGTAATTTGTTATTAATGCTTCTTAATACTGGCAGTTTATTCTAATCTAACATGTTAAAAATGACTCTACTTTTGATTTGTATTATAATCATTTGACCTTCAAATAAAACCTACCCATTATAGCATTTTATAATATATATAGTAAATTATATCACCAACAATTTGGACACTGATAAGACATGTATTATTTACAGATTTGGGGAATGCCATACATTTATGGAACACAAATGAGTTGGAAAATATTCTCAAATTAAATTGACATTTTTGATTGATTTATCTTAATTTATTTAAAACTACTATAGTCATTATTCTTGTAATTATTATTCTTTAAGCACACATTAAATTTTATTTAGATACCTCAAAATAATCTATTTTAGTAAACACATCTAATTCTTGTCATACTTCACAATGTATGTAAATTTTATTTAGATACCTCAAAGTTGATCTATTTTAAGAAACATTTAATTCTTGTCACACTTTAAAATGTTTCAAATAGTTTGGCTTCTCTTGGTAAAGTTATATTATTTAAATTTCAAACACATGAACTTAAAAAGGGTTTCATGAATAATAGGCTCAGGAAATTTAATTTAGAAGGACTTTAATGTTTAAGTAAAATAACATACATATACTTGTCTCCATTAAAGTTTCCATTTCTGGATCACTGTCTTGATTTAGTCATTTTCTATGCAAGGTAGGATTGTACTTCATGAGCAATCATTGTACGTCGTGGATGTAATCATTCAACAGAGGTATGATGATACATGCCAATTAGATTCTTATTCATGAAAATTCATACACCAATCACCCTCAATCATTTTGTTTCTTAAGAGTACCTAAAATAAATTAAATAGTATATATTTCACATGAAAAACTTCCTCTGCATTTTTGGAGTAAACATGATATATTTTGATACAGTAGTTATCTTTCATCTTCTTTCCCAAGGAACTGAACAGACACTAATGGTCTTGTCCCAAGTTTCCGCTTACATGCATTTTTAATGATTCTCTTTTTTATTGTAAATTCTGTTTGAAAATATGTGAGAGGTTTTGGCATGATCCAGAACAGAGTTATCCTTTAAAATCAGGATCTAGCAATTAATTCAGAACCTATAAAGGGCATACCTATACCACAAAATAGGCTTAAAAAATTATATATATATATATATATATAAATTTATATAAAAATTATATAATATATAAAAATTATATATATATGTGAATTTGTCTTAAGTGAGAGCATATTGATTCACAAAGTATGTATATATTGTCTTTGTTTTTCAAAATAAAAAAGCAAGCTTTGAGGATGGTATATTATCAAAATATTCCTTGTCATCATTATATTGCACATTTAATTCAAAAAATGAGTAGAAAGTGAGAAATTAGAAAACCTGGTTTACTTACTTAATGGGAACTCTGACTACAAGAGTACGGGGGGTATGTATGTCTTCCCATTCAGGATATTCCATACAATGCCCAGTATGGCTGAACATGGCAAGTAAGAAATACAGAAGCAATGTTTTTAAAAGTGCCTGGATTAGCTGGGCAGAGTATTACCTGACAGACACATGAATCTCCAATGTAAGATTAGAAATAAAACAGCTATCCAAAATCTTCAGTGCAAGCTTGTCCAACTTGCGGGCCGCATGTGGCCCAGGGCAGCTTTGAATGTGGCCCAACAGAAATTGGTAAACTTTCTTAAAACATTATGAGATATTTTTCAGATTTTTTTAAAGCTCATCAGCCATTTTGTTAGTGTATTTATGTGTGGCCAAAGACAATTCTTCTTCCAATGTGGCCCAGGAAAGCAAAAAGGTTGGATACCCCTGCTTTAGAATCTGAACTTTGCTAGCTTCTAATTCTGGGAGTGCTGAAAGTTAAGGAAGTAACAGCAGGGGTAAGTATAAAAAAAAAAAAAAAGAAAAGAAAAAGAAAAGACAACTACAGTCCTTGATGATCTGAACATGACCATATTGTTCCAAAAGGACAAGTCCAAACTGTTTTATGTTAATAGACAAAGTGAAGCTAGATTTAAATGCCAAGAAAGAGAATGGTTGATACAACTTTACTAGAATATATGTGCAGGCCAAAGAATGAAAGAAGAGTGAAAAAATCACCGAGAAAAAGGATTACTCGTATACACAAGTGGCAAAGTACTGGACTAATATTCTAATATTTGAATTTAGATTTAAAAAACTCTTGAGTGAAAATTCCAATTTACTGATGCAATAAATTGCTGATATAAGATTCCATTTCAATTATAAGAAAATTTTTTTTTTTTTAATATATTTTTATTTATTTTTACTTTTGACAGAGAGAGATACAGAGACAGAGACAGAGAGAGAACTGAACTGGGGGAGCTCCCAGTTCAGCATATGGTTCTGCACGGGCCAGGGCTGGGATTTGATCCCTGGTCCCCGGCGCTGCAAAGTGAGCGCTTAACCCACTGAGCCATCCCGGCTTCCCCAGAAAATTTTTAAAATTATATTTGTAAACACATCATTAAATGGCTGATTAAACTGTTAAAAATAGCAAATAATACCTTGTGTCCTTGTATTTACGCTATGACAGAGATGTTCTTCCTCATCACTTTTTACTATATTGATTAGAAAAATGCTCATATCAGCCAGAGTCATGCAACCATTTTGGTGGTTGGTATGAGAGAGATCCTCTTCTTTTAAAAAATCATTTTAATTCAATATATAAACTCTAGAACTCTTTACTTTTGATATAAAGATCATATATATATATATATATATATATATATATATATATATAAAACTTCAAAATTAATATACAATAAAGGGGAAAATCTAAAGACAAAAATGCTGTAATCTATTTAGTCAGATATTTTAATATTTCAAGACAGGTCAGTATAAAAGTTGGAATCTTTTAGATATTTATGCAATCAGTCATGAACAAAGTTAACATAATTAATCATCCCATACACTTACTGGAAAATTATTATCAAGACTGTGTTTGAATAACTTACAATTTATTCTTGGTTTTACATATTTTAATTTTATATGAATGCCACTTAATTTATTCCCACTGTGATTATTTATCTATATGGCAAACTCTTTAAGACTGTTAGTTCAGAATATAGGGTTAGTCATTATCAATAAATAAGAACTGATGACTCGTTTGGGTTGTCCTTGTGAAAGTAAGTACAAACACATGACTGTTTTGTCATATGTAGCAGATGAAAGAATATATGTGGATTTAACAGTGGATCTCAGAATACAAATGTGGAAACACTGATATAGCAACACTACTACTAATAGCTAATGCATATTGGATATTCACCAATTGCAAGACACGATTCCGTTGTAAAGAACTAGCACATTCGTATGTATCTATTAAGTTGGTGATATTTTTGTCATTATAAAAAAGAGAAGATTAGAAAGTAAAAAATGCCCCAAATTGTATCAATCTATACAATAAATGTCAGAGCTGTGAATATAAATGAAAAAAGACTTCATATGGATAATCTCTGAAATATATAGTAAAATAATAAAAAAGAAAGCAACTTAAAAAGCCAATATATCCTTGGAAGTGTTTGCATATAAAAACAAATTTTCTCTGAAAGATGAATTGGGTAAATAAGAGAACTTTAAGAGGTAGTTTAAAAGGTAGTTAAATAAGGAAGTTTAAAAGGTATTTTAAGAATACCTTTTATTTTTTTATATTCAGAACCATGTAGATATTAGCTATAAACCATATAAGTAAGTAAAAATGAAAATAGCTCTCAACTTATTTGTCTTGCCACTCATTTGGTTTTGTTACACATATCAATCCTTAAGTATTATTGTTTCAAGTTTTAGATATTCTTTAAATGACTGTCCCTTTATTTTAGTAATAACCCCTCACCACCACATGCACACACACCACCCTTGAATACAAATAGAACATAGAGACCACATTTGTGAGTCTCACAGCTACCAGGAACCACAGAACTAGTTTCTCACCACGAAAACAAGACAAATTGTCTTTTGTGACTCCCAACACTACTTAAGAGAAAATTGCTTGCTCTCTACTCACTATTTTTTGCTTTTTTCTAGATGAAGAAAGATTAACAAGCAACAAGCATTACTATAGTTGCAAAACAATCTACAAGTATAAACCTCAAGGTGTAGCTCCTCTCTTTGCACTAGTAATGAGAGAGAAATACATTTAAAGAGTTCAAGCCATTGTAATTTTGAGTCTCTTTGTTATGGGAGCACAGGCTATGCCATAACTATTATAATATTATTGGTAGTCTATTAATAATATATTCTTATATTTTTCTTTTTAATTCTGCATTACATTGTAAGATTTATCCATGCACCTACGATAGTGTACTCATTTTTCCTGCTTCACAGATGTACTTTGTTCAACTAAAAATTAATGAGATTACAAAAAGATACATTGTAAAATTTATGCTAGATTTATAGATATTGAGAATAGCATCACAAATTGCAAGACTTCTGAGATGCAAACCCAGTGTTACGTAGGGGGCTATGTAAGTTAAATCTTCATTTCATAAAGCAAGGAAAATAAAAATACAAGTAAATTAAACCCAAGAAAGAAAATATTAAAAACAATGAAAGAAGAAAAAACTACCAATTATCTACAAAACCTTTAAAAAGCATAAATTAATTAACGTATTGTAGGATGTCAGAGAAAGAAAAAGTGAGAGAGAAAAAAAGAAAGTACTGAGAGAACAATGAGAATTTGGTGATGCATTCAAAAATTCTTGTGAACATTAAAAAACAAAAAAAGAATTATATTCTCTTACAAATTAACACATGAATTTGGGATAAAATAAAGTTATTAAAAGTACATATTTTAAATTTATTGGCACAATATAAGTAGCAATATTAGAGATAAAAATACCTGTTTTAATTAGTGTGATTTATATAGGATCGCTGCCTAATAAACCAAGTGCTCAGTAAATGCAAAAAGAATAAAAAATTAAATGCAAGATTACACAATGATACTTCAAAATTGTGAGTGAAATATTACCGAAAAGTAACTGAAATTTTTGTCTTTGTTGTTGTAGTAGTTATTATTATATTTTAATCCAAATAACATTAAGTCAAATGCATCCATGTGTTTTTGCTTTTTTTATCTCCTTAATTTCATGCTGTTTCTCGTTCAGTGCTCCATTGTTCTAATTCAGCTTGTCTAACAATGAATAAATCAAAAGTGGAAGTTAGCGCTTTGGGATCTGGCAACCTTAAAAAATTAAATAAGCAATAAAAATTAGGAAGCTGTCATTTTGAGCTTTGTATAGCAGTGTTTTGATTACACATATGAGAGACATACCCTCAGGCAGCTGAGTTATTTCTTCATTACTTTTCAACCATATGTACGTGAAGGAATGAACATTTTATTCTTAAATCAGTCAATCATGTCAACACAGTCAACTCATGCATTGCTTTTATGTAATTGTGTGTGTGTGTGTCTATGTATCTGTGTAACACATACCAGGGGTGCCACAAAATATACACACATTTTAAGAGATGTTATTTATGTATTACTTTTTGAAGATGAATTATGATAGCAATGTATAGTATGACATTTGCTCAAAAGAGGGCATTAATCAATGCTAGCGTCAGTATGTGACAGGCAGGACAGTCATAGGAAATTGCAGGACAGTCATAGAAAATGGTGGAGCACATGTCATTCAAGGAGGACAAGACCATTTTGAAGTGGCATTTGAAATTTGAGAACTGTTGTGGAAGTACAATGACAACGGAGGCGTGAGTATGCAACAGAACTTCTAACATGCCTAACAATTGCACGTATTCATGGTAAGTTTGAGGCACATGGTAAATTGAAACAGCATGCACAGTGATACAAGCGGACACTTTGGTCAATGTTGCTCAAGCAGTAGTTCGCCATAATCAGAAGTGCCTGGACGCTGATGGTTACTACTTTGAGCACCTCTTGTAATTGCAGAAGTCAAACATGACTTGTTCTCATCTTTTGTTATCACGATTGAGAATTACCACCTTAATACAGTTTTTTCTTTTCTTAAAATATGTATACCATATTTTTCACTCCATAAGACACACCTGACCTGCCTGGACCCACTCTCTTTCCATGCAGTCCCTGCTCTCTGATCTGGCTGCAGGCTTCCCCATGGCATCCTTAAGGTCCCCAATGTGCACTCTTCTTTGCAGTATTCGCTCCATAAGACGCACACACTTTTCCCTACACTTTTTTTAGGGGAAATGTGCGTCATATGAAGCGAAAAATATGGTACATTTTTTGGCACCCTCCGTATATATGATTATGTTTGTATTTTCTTAAAACAAGATAGGACATATTGTAAAAGGAGCTGTTATATGGTAGAGGAAACTAGCTCATTCAAAGGTGATGAAAAACAAAAATTAAGGATAAATAATGGGGCACATAGGATTTATTATATTCCTTTATGAGGCAATTGCATTGAAGACTGTTTGGGAGTACACGTGGAATTGTTCCCAAGTCACCACAACATAAAGTCATTGTTAAAGGTTGTTTCTCTTTGCTTTGCTCCTTAATGTTTCTAAATAAATCTAATTCCACTGATAATTTGTTCTAAAGTGAAAAGTGAACTGCATGTCAGTAGGAGGTTATTTGCCTTTCCTAGTGGAGAAAATAAATGGGGATTGAAATATAAATTTGAAGAAAGTTATAGAATTTGCCTTTCAAAAGATCACAATCCTGGAAAGTTAGTAGATAAATGAGTTGATTACTATGACTGATTACATATACACACACACACACACACACACACACACACACATATATATATATATATATATATATATATATATATATATATATATATAATACATCATTAACTAACGGAATTTTTCCAACTTAAAAGAGTAATCATCTTATGAAGAATAGAAAAGAGTAAATATTTCACAGTGAGAGATGATGGAAGTATTGAAAAGTCTCTATTTATAGCTCAAAGCACAGGCTTTGAGAAGTGTCAGAGGTTCTATAAAAACCTTTCAGGGGAAGCTAGGATGGCTCAGCAGTTTAAGAGCTCACTTTGCAGAACTGGACAGAGGATAAAGTCCCATATGCTGAACTGGGGTGTGCATCCCATGCGGAAGACCCCCAGTTTGGTTCTCGCCCCCTGGTTCAGCCCCTGGCTCGAGGTGGCATGGCTCCCATGCAGGAGGCCCCCAGCCTAGTTCCTGCCCTGTGTAGTCTCCACTCACCAGTGTGGAACAAAACCATGTCGAAACTGATGATGTACAACTACAGAGACTGATCTGGGAGATCCCCTTTCCCTCTGTTTCTGTCAAAAACAATAAAATAAATCTTAAAAAAAAATTTCAAATTACATGCACCCTTTATCTATGTACATACCCATATGCATGTTGGGAGCAAAAGATCTGCAGTTATTGTCACATTTTCTGTAAAGCAAAGTATGTGTCTGATCATAGAGCCACCACATTCTCTAGGAATGTAGCCCATGATGAAAAGTTTATCATACATTAAGAAAACTAGGGGAAAGCTGGATGGCTCAGCAGGTAAAGCGCTTGCTTTGAAGCCCCACGGACTGAAGATCGAATCCCGGCCCCGGCCCATGTGGACCCACATGCTGAACTGGGGTATGCCCCGAGTTCAGTTCTTGCCAGGACCTATGTGGTAGGTTCCCAGCTCAGTCCCTGCCCTGTGCAGCCCCATGCCCACCTGTGGAGTGAAACATATGGAAAGCTAATGCTGCCAACTATGGAGACTGCTCTGGGCCCTCCCCCTTCTCTCTGTCTCTGTTTCTGTCTAAAATCAATAAAATAAATCTTAAAAAAAAACAACACACACAAAAAAACTAAAAAGTTGTACAAATGTTATTTAATCTAGCATCTGTACAAATATCCATTAGCAAATAAAATGACTGCTGGCATATTTTAAGCATCCAAAAATAACTTTAAAATGTTAATTTTCAGCATTTCATTATGCTATCAAAAACAAAATTCTCAGGATATGTTTGGCTGATCATTTGGAAGCTATTTATCAAATAAATCAAAAGAGTTCATTTCAAACTCATCTGATAACACATATTCTTTCCTATTATCCTTTCAGAGAGTAGTCAATAAAATAAATGTCTTCAGTCACCACAGAATTATTAATCTTAGTTTGTTTGGGTTTTTTTCTGCTTTGAATCAGCAAACAAGCCAGCAATTGGAGATTCCTTGTGACCTTTAAAATATCAATCCAATTCATAACAGCCTCATGAAAAAAGATAAAGCAGCTTGAGAACACACACATACTCATACACACATACATATATATTTTTTTGTATATACTTACACAGATTATTTTACTTCTAAACTAAAAAGTCTTTTTTACAAAATTATAACACTATCAGTCTTTTTCTCCTCTCTAAGAATGAAAAATTTACAATTACAGTGGAATAAGTGAAAGAAGAAAATAAATGTTTTCATTTCTCTTTCTTCTGTGCTAATACAGAAACTGCCTTTTCCTCCCCTACTTATTTCATATTGCTAAATTTTTCTCTATTCCTTTAAGCTATACAGAGGCTATTTATCTTAACATGACCAGTGATAAAGTTTGGTAACTGATGTCAAGCAAAGCTGGCAAAGAAACATGTTTAGTGGCTACATATTTTCATGATTCTGTCACTTTACTTGCATCTGGTGCAGAAAGGGGAAACAAGAGAGATGTTGCCTATACAAATAATTAGGATCTATTAAGGAATCTTTGATAAAAGGGAATAATTAGAATAATTTATTCTCAATCTTCAAATACATTTTTCTGCCATTGTCTAAATTTTAAGAAGAAAATAATTCAATTAATCTATTTTGAATTAATATTATTGTAGTCTAACAGTAAATGCATAATTTAAAAATAACGCATACTTTCTACTTCCAAAATACTCTATATTGGTACTGAATTCAATCTTCTTTTTTAAATAAAGTTTGAAAGACATATGCCTTTTTCATACCTAAGAATAATGTCCTAGAAGAACAAAAATTAATTATAGGAAAATAGCATCTATGTATGTCACATACAGTTTATTGAATGTTAATGAATTAAAGATCCAGCTTTCCCCAATACATTACATGTATAAGGAAAAAATATATTAATCAATTTACTGACAGAGTGATTCAAATTGATGGCTTGAATTATTAGGTTTTTTTTTTTTCTTTGCAATAGTTTGTGACATTAAAATAAGCCAACTGGTATAATGATGTTATTAGGCAGAAAATATATTCAAAACATTTGAAGTAGATATACATACAAATACAATTATGATATCCGGAGGCACTGAATGGTACTGCAAATTATGTTGTTTAGTTTCCGACAAACATTTAACACATAGATGATTAATTTTTCCAAGTCACGCAAAATTACCTTATTTTTCATTTGGAAAAGCACTAAACCATTTGTTCTAAAATTCTGTATTGGCCTTTAAGTAATTTCTTTATCCATTAAAATTCTCTATACAATAGTAAATATGCATGCTATAAATTTGGCAAGGCATAAAAAAGAAGTTTGTACTAAATTTTTTATTACTTGAAAAGGACTAGCAACCATTTTCAATCAATGAAATTCTTAATCTCGAAAAGGAACAGAACAATCAATTTAAAAGATTCTTTCACTTTGGAATAGATGTACTGAAACTAGAAATCAATCTGTTCAATGTGTTAGAATAGAACTCTTAAGCACTTGTGGTAGATTACCGTTTACTTGATGAAATGTAAGGACTCCATATGTTGAGCTTCATGTATAAATTTTGTAACTCAAATTCTGAACATAATAATATAAAATAAAATAGATGTAGTAGAAAATTATATTTTGCAAGTGAAGACAGATCATATGGCATGTGTTTAAAATGTAAGATATCTTTATTTCATACAGCAACATACTTAAATGGATGTTAAAGTTCCTTTGTGAAAGGTACCAGGCCCCATTCATCTTTGTAGACGTCGACAGAGTGAAGAGCGCAATGGAAGTCTGAAATAGACTTTTCATGATGCAAAAACAGAAAAACATGTTTTAAATTAATATCCTTTCATTTGCTCAACACCAATCACATGTTCCTGAAAAAAACTGGTAACTTAAGCAGCTAATTACTTACCATGGTGGTTTGGCAACTGTATCTATATTTATTTATCAGTGTGAGAAAGATTGAGCTTGTTTTTAATATGAATAATACAGTTTCATGTGGCCATGTTTCTTAGATAATGTTTCATTTGACTGACTAGTAATCCAGAAGATGATGCCAAAATATATTATAATAATGATTTAAATAAATGTACTGAATTACAGAAAAATGAAACATATTACAATACTATGTCACTTCTTAAAGGATACCTTTTTATCTTATTACGCTATCATGTTCTCTCAGAGAACTAATAGTTGCTTTTTCACATCTTTCCTGATCATTGAAAACATAGTAAATCCTCGCTTAATACCACTGATAGGTTCTTTAAGTGAAATAACTATAATGAAACCAAATTTACCATTGGCTAATTAACATAATAAGGGTTACCTCCCTACATTCAGCATATTTCTGGCCACAAAAACATCACCATGCTTCATTGCAGGGCATACTCACACCCATACGCACTCAGACTGGGACAATTTAGACATGCCAATTCACCACACATGCTCATCTTTGTGGGTGGGAGACTACTGGAGTATTTGGAAAAAAGCCATGCAGACACAGGGAGAATTTACAATCTTCACAGATAGTGTGGCCCAGGCCTAGAATCAAAATTTTTTTTTTTCTCATCAACATTATACCACCTTGAATGAAATGATATTCAAGGACCTGCTGTATTTAATCAAAAGTAGTCTTTCCCACCAGTCTTTAAATCCTTTAACAATGAAGATATTGCCTGTACTGCTCATCAGTTTATCTTTTGATAATTATGATTTTTTTCCTGATAATTATACTGCAACGGCATGTAAACACACATCAAAACTTAGTGATATCACAGAATAAACACAAAATTCAGACTGGAATTTGAGGGGTTACAGTTTCCTGATTGCAGACAGTTACAGAATAGTTTAAGGTTTTGAGACGAGTATAGGTGTTTGCTTTTTTTTTACTTGCCTTGTGATATGACTTCATTTTTACTTTTTGCTAACTGCTAGACATGTTGTATTATTAATAAAAAATTTGAGATATATAGGTCTTTGGGGAAGATTTTATGTTAAGTTAGACAAGAGCTGGGCTGTTTTAATATTTGCTGTAGATGTAAGTGCCAGAAACTTCCAATTCCTTCAGTGCACTTGTTTTTGTTTTTCCTCTTTGGGATACCTTACACACTGATCCTTAGAGTGATTCTATCTCTCGCTTTCACAATAATTCACTATTACTCTACTGCAGCTTTATCAGTATGGCAATACTATGTACAGGAAGAATATTCTATAATCTGAGTGAATTTCAGTCCCTGGCTGTAGTTTTCCCGATACAGTGGACTCTCAGTTAACTGGCACCTATGCTAGATAAATGTATTATTTCTTCTTCTTCTTTTTTTCTTTTTCTGGTTGCTTGAGAGTTCCTGTTGCTTGCGTTCTGGCTAAAGCAGTCTACTGTATAATTCTTTGAATTCTAGTGTTTGTAATTTACCCCTGTAGGTGAGAGAGAAAGGCTGGAGGGGTTCAAGTGGAAAGGAATATTTCCCTTGTTGGGATAAGTTTCCAGACAAAGTTTTTAGCCTGGGAAGTAGGCATTTGTTATGGTAGAGTCCCTGAAGCTGTTGCACATAGTCACTCTTCACCTGACAGGACCATGAGATCGCCTTCCTTGAATTCTGTGTAGCACTCTTACAGAGAAGGCTCATGAAAATGCTGGGAGTGGAGGTGCTAAGCCTGTTCCACTCCAGGTGTTTCTCCCTCTTGTCCCTACTCAGCTTCCAGCAACTTACCCAGTAAGTAGTCTTATAAGCTCCATCATTGCTCCAGAAGTGTAGGCTCTAGGTAAGCAGATCTCAGCTGTGACTCTCTGGATTTGCCAGGCATTTCAGATTTCCAAATGATTATTTGCCCTGCAACCTCAGTTCCCTAAGGGTCCAAAAAAGGCCAGTGATTTTCAGTTTTGGGTTCATTTCTTCCTCTAACCACAGGAGTGATAATTTATAATACCTTTTCATGCAGAAACTGAAACCAGAAGACTGTTAGTATGGTTCAAATTTTATTTTAGTTTTTACTTAGAGAAAAATGTTTCTGTTAATATAATTGGATATGCAGTATAAGGTACATTTTTAGTTGTGGTGGGATGTAACCCTATATCCTATTTTATTTTTATAGTCTTTGGTACATCAGACATCTACCTAAATTGGAGCACAGGACAGTTTGCGGACAGCTATTCTGATTGCCATAAAGATTTTCTGTTACTGTGATTTCTCCCACATTTGAGAAACAAATATAATAACAAAACTGTAAACAGCAGAACTGATAAAATATATATCTTTGTGCATATCCCAATTATCTGTTATTCTGCTGAACATAATTATATTTTTCAAGTCATATGACTATTCTTTCCCCCAGGGGAACAGATTTTATGTTGTTAATCTTGTCTGGACTATAGAGGTATTTAGGAAACATGGGTAAGGGAGAAATTTTAAAAGGTGCATTTCCCCCCCGCAATTATAATCAACATATATCTCTTCAGATAACCAGTCCAGTGTGAAGACAATAGCAAAAGGTTTAATATAAATGTTTCAATGTCCATATTTATCTTTGAAGTAGATGATCTATTAAAATTATGTAATTGTATTTAACTGACTGGACATGCTTTATAGCTGACTCCTTTAAATAAAGACTATGTTCTTTAGGGCATGATCATAAAATCCAAATCTATTTTATGTATTCATTGCATCTTCTAGTCATCTCTAAACAAGTTTGTGTGCTTTCACATGAGTGCACCCATGCAATGAAACTTTAAATTTTAACAGATTCAAGAGCTGCCATATTTTTCCATTACAGGTACTTAATTTATACCACTGGGATTCCAACAGTTGAATATAGAATGGTATGCAACATGACATTACTACCTCTGCAAAAGGAGCCTAACCCATAGTAAGAGCTCTCAGTAAGAGGTCTTAGTATTTACCAGTTAATGTTACTAACATGAAGTAACTGATGAAGTAACTATTGGAGTAATCTTAAAGATGAGGAAATTGAGTCTGAGTGTCTCAGGAAACTGTTTAAGGCCACATATCTGAGAAATGAGGAACCAGAATTTTAATCCTGGCTAACTGGGTCCAGCTTTATATTCATTATATTATTTTGCTTATTATCAGTTATTTTAAAAGAAAAAGCTTGAGCGTATTTCTTATTTTATGATTCTATGTGAATATATCTTCAATCCAAGAGGCAGATGAAGAGAAATAAAGAAATGCATTTAAGGAGAGTCATGAGGAAGATACTACAATAAATTATTTGTATGCATTATTGATTTTTAATTCTTAAAATAATAATAACATTATAATACCTAATATTCATGGGGCTCTGACTGTGGTAGCCACTCTGGTCATAATTGTATAGATACAAAAATGTATTTATTCCCACATTAATTTATGTAAATAATAACATATGGGTGAGGACCAACAGACCTATGCCCAATCCTCAAAATCTTCACACTTTATACGTAATATAATCTCTAAATAATGTTGACAATGAGTTTTATTACTAATAAATATAAGGAAAAACCATATTACTAAACTGTAGGAGACCATGATATCAGCATTATGGTTTGTTTGTATGCCCTTCATTTGTGGATTGCCATTCATAAATTGTTATTAATATTTCAAAAGCCTCAGCAAGAAAATAGCAAACAACAAACACAATCATGCGTTTATCTCAATTGGCAAATACATTAAATTCCAATCAACTTACATTTTTATCGCAGACTTATTTCATCTTAGTCTTTGAGTGAATTTCAAGGTTTTAGAAGTTCATACAAAGTTATTTAATAATGGTTATGTAACTAATTTCTATTTCTTATTGTTTTCTACATTCTACCAAATAAATTATTTAACAAATGTTTACAATGCCTCAGAATTATAATACCAATTTGTTGAACTTAAAATATTTTTTATTTAATTGACAGAACTTCTCAACATAGCATGATAATTAAGAAAATTTATATTTGTTATACAAAATATTTTAACATGACATAAAAATACATGTAAACACTTATACATAGAGTTATATACTGGGATACTAATATAGTTATACAGTTATACTCATATCTGAAATCATCTTTATTATATTTCAAATTATTTTATATTAACACATATATTAGGTTGGTACAAGTGTAATAGCAGTTTATATGCTATATGTAACCACTATATGTAATTGCAATTATTGCATTTTATGTAACCACTATAAACACATACAGTCTCACACAAAAAGTACAGACTTCTCCCACACAAAATATATACATACACTTACCCTTACAAAAATTCTTACATTTAAGAAATATCCATTAATTTTACCCAGGTGGATCAAAAATACTTTGGGGTTTGAACAAAGTCCCAAACAAAACTGAAAAATTGTCAGTAATATAGTAACTATATTTCTCAGCTCTATCCTCACGTATTAAGATCATAATACTAAAATTTAAAAACACCTCTATAATTATTAACTATTTATGGGATTTTGTTTTATTGAGAGTTCCCTAGGCAGAAAAATTATCTTGTTGAGAAGATATGTAACTAGCATTCACAACTACTATCAGCTTTTGATAAACACCAGCACGTTAGAGTAGAGAAGCATTTTTTCTTGAGTCAGTGAGCCACACATAGAAGTCATGAATTCATGGTAGTTGGGTGGTGGTGGTTGTAAATTGATTCTTCTTTTATTTATTCACTTAGTTTTATTTTTCTTTCAATGAGTTCCCTAAGACATACAGAATTTTTTTTTTTATAAGATTTATTTTATTGATTTTTGACAGAGAGAAACAGAGAGAGAGAGAGAGAGAAAGGGGAGGGCCCAGAGCAGTCTCCATAGTTGACATTAGTTTCCCATATAGTTTCACTGCACAGGCGGGCACAGGGCTGCGCAGGGCAGGAACTGGGCCGGGAGCCTCCCACATAGGTCCCGGCAAGAACTGAACTGGGGGCACACCCCAGTTCAGCATGTGGGTCCGCGTGGGCCAGGGCCGGGATTCAATCCTTGGTCCTCGAGGCTTCAAAGCGTATGTTTTACCCGTTGAGCCATCCCAGCTTTCCCATGGCATACTGGGTTTTTTAATGATCATTTATACCGTTATTATTAGCTTCAAACTCAATTTGACTGTTCACAGAAAAACTATGAATAAGAACATACATATAGATTAAGTAGAACTAATAACTTTATATAGTCAAGGATTTTCTTTCCTCAGGACAACTGCCTCTTGATTCACAATTGAATTCACTTCCTTATGATCTTTCTTTCTCTTCTGATGCCTTATTGCTTAATGGGCATAAATATAAGTAATGACCATTTGAATTTATCATTTTAAGATCAATTAATCATAATAATTTAGACAAATTTTGAAAGTATTCCAAATATTTAGTATTTTTCTACTTGAAACAAAAAAACACAAAAAAATAGGTTACCTTCCTATCTTTATTCTATATATAATTACCACACAAATAAGTTTTAATGCGAAATATACTTAATATCCAATTTTAAAAGTACATATATAAAACTAAAAGCAACAAAGAAATAAAATTTCATGAACATAGTCAATAGTTTAGTGGTTATCTGAGGTTAAGAGGGTAAGCCATTCATGTGATTGTGGAACAAGTGAAGTTCTGACAACCATTTTTATTGTTTGACTTTCATCTTATTTATTAATGTAAATAAAAATATCGACCAACACTTACATTGGAATTGCACTATATCATCAATTACAATCATTATTTAGTTACAGATACAAGAATTATGCAAAATCAATGAAAGCATTTTATGATAACTGAGGGACTACATACAGTTCAAAATAAACAATACTGTATATTGTTTGTAAAACTGGTGCTACACAGCCCATACATCAGTAAAAATGATAATATATGTATGTGCATATATACATGCTGATTATTTCTCCAGAGAATAAGTGGTTAAATATTACCAGTACATCACTGGATACATTTTTATGCATATATGGCTGATAATTTATTTCTTCCAAATCTCCTAAGAATCCAGTTTCTCAATAGTAAGCCCTAAGGCTTAGGACAAGGATAAAAGAAATGCTTGTCTATGTGAATATAATCAATGATCTGTTCACTAGAAATAACATGGATCCAAAAAATTGCACCAAAAATTCTGAGAATGCAGGTGGATGCTAATATTGCAGCAACTTCTCCTTTACAGTTGTCATTAAAGAGGTTAAACTCTTTAAGATTTAAGTTTTTTAAGGTAGAATTCAGAAAATAGGCTTTCCTCTCTGAAATAAACAGTAAATTGTATCTTAAATTTTCCAAATTATTCTCAGAGACTTCCTCTTGCTAAACGTGAGACCAATATAAAACATTATATTACATATATTCCAAATAATTCAGCCTTAACAGTAAGGCAATACATGTTGTTTTCTGTCAGCAGAAACCTCTTACTCTTATAACCAGTGTTATATTGTCTTATCACAAAGAAAAATTAAACTACATGAACCAGTTATTGTATATAAAGATAAAAATAGCATGGCATTAAGTTTCTGTAGCACTTGGAATTGTTTTCATGAAATATTCCAAAGATTTATATTGCTGTTTCTTTGGTAAATGTTGACATGGAGTATTAAAAAGTCATTTATATAACATATCATGATTTTTATTATAATTACAGAACAATTTACTATGTCCCACATACTACACTAAGCAACATATATCAACTCTATGAATAATCATTCATTTCATATTTAGATATATGGTAAACAAATACACACACATAAATACACATACAAGTGCATAGACTATTTCAAGATCACATAGCAAGGAAAAATAAGAATTTGAATTTGAATCCAGTTTTGTTAAAATTTCAAGGTACTTGAATGACAATTAGAGTTTAAAATTTAAAACACAAGTCAACATTTAACAAGGAAACAGCAATGTAAATCTTTGGAGTATTTTTGAAAATAACTCAAAATTTCATCTATTTTGAATTACCTATCCATAGGGGAAGGTATCTAGGAACACAAAAATATACACACAGACATATAATAAACTGAATACAAATTTTGAGGAGCTATAAATAACTTCAGAGTTCTTTTTTCAATTTAGCTCTCTCCTATTACAGAGAGTATAGTATTAGCTCTTAATATCAGAACTGAAACTCTGGTTCTTAGTGCATATTTTAAAGTTTAACTTAGAATATGACATAAATATAGTATTTTTATATAAAGTTATTATAATTTTCAGTTACATATCAAGGGAAAATAGTAACATGATGATTTCTTTTTTATCTTCTGTTGAAGTTTGTTTATATTTGTTATATTTTTAATATGCTATCTAGTTTTGTACAAAAACTACATAATAAAATTCAAAATCAAGTCTCAAAAATATATTTCATAATCTGTGCAAAACTACTGTGAATATAAATGATGACATTTTATTTAAAATTCTTGTCTATAAAGTAATTCCTTTATATCCAAACCAGGCTAATGACTATAATTTGGATAGTAAAAATGTTGCATTACACAATTGGGTTAGAAAAGGCCACTTCGGCTTTTTAGCCTAGTTCCCTGAAAGCAGTAGAACCAATTTAATGAAACAGTGTAAAGAGAGTGACAGATGAAAAGCACATCAATTCCAGTAGGACTGGCATGATGTGAAAGAGAAAATCTATCACATTGAATTAAAAGCACAATGTGAAAGAGAAACAGACAGAAAGACTTGATTTACATGGCTGCTCTCTCAGTGCAAAAATAAAGACTGCTTCATCTACTAGAAGCACGTTCTAGTTGTAGGGGAAGACTGTCAAGTCAGTACACACCCCAAGTGACAAAGCAATAGAAAAACTGTATCTAACTTCCAGCCATTAGCCGAATCATTTAGACTTTAAAACAACTTGCAAAATAATTAACATTAAAAAGAACAATTTATTGAGATTTTTCTATTTTCTGGGTAACTTTTAAAATTCCATTAGACAATTATTTAAAAATACATTACCAAAGAGCACAAATTAAGGAAAGAATGTATTAAATATTTATGTGTTCAATTTATAATTTCTTAGCTGTACTTTGAATTTGGAATATTGTCAAAAGATCACTCATTACTATATATAACGTCTAATTAGTTTTTATATAATCATCATACATAAAAAAGGTCTTCATTTTTATACTGTGAGCTATACATAACACAAAAAGTTACACATATTTAATGTATTCATTTAATGATTTTGGCCATTGCATACACCTATAGACACCATCACCACAAACAAGTTAATAAAGGTATCCATCACTTACAAAATATTTCTCATGTTCAGTGTGTGTGTGTGAGTAGAATGCTTTGCATGGAAACTTTTTTTTTTTTAAGATTTATTTTTATTGTTTCTGACAGAGAGAGACAAAGAGACAGAGAAACAGAGATAATGAGGGAAAGACCCAGAGCAGTCTCCATCATTGCACATCATTGGTTTTCTATGTAGTTGCATTTCACAGGTAGGCGGGGCTGTGCAGGCAGGAACTGGGCTAGGGACCTCCTGATTGGAGCTAGCCCCATTAAGAGCCAAACTGGGGGCACACCCCAGGTCAGCATGTGGGTCCGCACAGGGAGCAGGATTTGATCCTTGGACCCTGGGGCTGCAAGACGAGCAATGAACCTGCTGAGCCATCCTGGCATCCCCGGTATCTACTTCCTTAACAAAATTTTAGGTGCACAATACCATATTATTACTTATAGTCTCTCCATTGTCCAGAAGATTTCCAGAACACAGTCATTTTTTTAAGCTTTATTTTATCGTTTCAGAGAAGGTGTGTTGTGTGTGTATTAGAAAGAGACAGACAGACAGACAGACAGACAGACAGAAGAGGAGAAGGCCCAGAGCAGTCTCCATAGTTGCAAGTGCTCAACCACTGAGCTATCCCCACATCCCCTGGTTCAGTCATTTTTCTGCCTGTTAAATGTCGTATCTGTACTTGAATCATTGTGACTAAGAAAAATCAGATTTTACGATGGCCGTATTTTCTCACATTCAAATTCTATTTAAAATGGTCAAGCTCCACACAAACAGACACACACAGAATACCTTTAGGAGATAAACTCTTAGATAATAGTTTTGCTTATAAAGACCCTATGTGAAGTGAGTACACACATAAGGGGCTTATAGGGTCTTTATAAGTATAAGCCTTTCCTAAGAGTTTATCTCCTAAAAGGATTATCTGTGTGTGTCTCTCTGTATGGGCAATGGTTGAACATTTTAAATAGAACACATAATGCAATACATAGACAATGTAATATAGAATTGTATACCTGGAACCTATGTAATTTTTTAAAGATTTATTTTTATTAGTTTTTCACAGAGAGAGAGACAGAGAGAGATAGAGAAAAGAGGGAGGACCCAGAGCAGTCTCCACCGTTGACAGCATTAGTTTTCCATATAGTTTCACTCCATAGATGGGTGCAGGGCTGCGCAGGGCAGGAACTGGGCCAGGAGCCTCCCACATAGGCCCCGGCAAGAACTGAACTGGGGGGCACACCCCAGTTCAGCATATGGGTCCTCCTGGATCGGGGCTGGGATTTGATCCCCGGTCTCCAAGGCTGCAAGGCAAGCCCTTAACCCAGTGAACCATCCCAGCTTCCCCTAATTTTTACCAGCCATTGTCACACCAATAAACTTAACAATTAATTTTTTAAAAGAAACCTGTATTAGAAAAATTGTTAATACCAAATTGAAATTTTTGGATTATTATAACTATAGATCAATAAATATTCTTTTATATAAATATGAGCATATCTTCTAAGCAGGAGTCAAGATCACAGTACCTAAAGTAGTTAATACTATTATATGCTTAGTTTGGTCTTTATACCTCATATAGGAAACTGTCTTTTTAAAACTGAGATTAAGCTTCTATGACTGGATACAAACAATCTCAAATAGTTGAAGATGGGCAAAATAAATAAAATAAAAATCCCGTTTGGAGAAACTCTACGTAAGTTTCCAGGGTCACTGGAATCTTAAAATGAATCTCAAATATCTAAAAAAGTCTGTATAAATTTTGGAAATTATTATTTTTTTAAACTATTGAGCTAGTCAACACGATAGTCCCCAAGGCCTCAAATTATTTAGAATGTTAATTTCTTTAATATTAATTACTATACACTAATCTTTATTTGATATTTAGTAAAGTAATTACCACAACACTTGTTCATAAAGTAATTTCTGTTGCTCTCAGCTCCTACCTACTTCTTCTTCTCTACTCCCAACAGCTCAGTTAAAATCCACATCCTATATTCAAGTATTTTCATAAACATATACTACTCAGTGCATCATTTGCTGCATAGAAAAATTAATTAGAATTTTCTTAAGTTAGAATTTATAGCACTTACAGCATTTATTTTAATTTAAAATCTATATGATCATTTTAATCTAAGTCAACACTAGGAGCTGTCAGACTTCAGAGAGGAAACAAATCAAAGAGAAACACAGCTCTATTGAGCTACAAAGAAGCTAAGCATCTGCAAGCAGAGTTTGCACAGTTGAGAAATGGGTAAGATGTGGTAATATTGTTTTAAAATCTATCTCTAGCCACCGGTGATAGCTTCCCCTATTTCCAAGTAGAAAATGCTAGAAAGCAGAATATCTGCTAGCAGATTTACTATCTGGAAACTCCCTCCCCACCCCCCACTCCCACCCCTTTCTCAGGACTCTCACCAGAATCTGGAAACAACAGTGGAGCATAAGATAAGAAGTACAATCAAAAATAAAATAATAAAGTTGAAAGTCTTCATACGACAGAGCACTGATCTTATTTTTCCCATCCCATGTGTAGACTAACAACAGGGAATTTACTACTCAGAGAGAAAGGTAGTGGACTTGCAGTTTCATCCATTCAAAAAATTGAATGGCCTCACAAAACATTGAATGGCCTCACAAAACAGTATCATCATTGTCAAATGCTGCTTTCATATTCAGATCCACTTGCTTCATGAAATAAGTAAGAAAAGTTGTGCCAATGAGACCTTAGTGTCACTAGAGGTTCCCTGGGAAGCTGAATAAGATGTGAAGATTTGCATGAATGAAGTTTATTGGGGAGATCTCTCAGGGTAAATACCTAGAGTATAAGAAGAAAGCAGAATTAAGCGGAGAGGAATTTTGAACTGTGTAGTTCAGTTACAACAAAGGCCTGAGCTAATTCTCTAGTGACTCTAGATCTCAGATCTTCAGACACAATCATTAACCAGTGTTTCATCGGCAGCTGTCCCAGGAACAGGTTGATGACTTTTCTTTTTTTTTTAATTTTTTTTTTTTATTGTTTTTGACAGAGAGAGAGAGAGAGAGATACAGAGACACAGAGAGAACTGAGCTGGGGGCACTCCCCAGCCCAGCACACGGGTCCGCAGGGCTGGGTCCGGAATTCGATCCTGGGTCCCCCGTGCTGCAAAGTGAGCACTCAACCCACTGAACCATCCCGGCTTCCCCTGATGACTTTTCTTGAAATGTGACTTCTTTCAGTTGAGACAAAGAGAGAAAAGAGGAACTGAAGGGAGACTGCAGGTTGCTAACACCCCCTTTAGGTGGGAAGTTTGAGTTCTGTAGGACATATACAGATAACATATGACAAGGTGACCAGATTTTAACATTGGTAAAGCTGGACACCATTGACCGGGGGGGAGGGGGTTCTTGATTAAAAATTTGGTCTATCTGCCACCGTTCCCTAGCTTGTCGTGCATTCTTTCCAAAAATCGGGACTTTTTTAAAATGCCGCGGGATGCAGGACTAATTGTTAAAAATTGGGACTGTCCCACCAAAAGCGGGACGTCTGGTCACCTTAACATATGACCTAGTTCACTACTGTCCACCTTTATTTCAGAAAACTTTAAAAGTCTCAGTGGAATTTTTAAAAAATCCGTTATTGTGACTGTATCAGGACTTAATTCTCTCTCAGCTGAATCCTATTTCTTTAAGTTTCCCATAATCACTGATGCCAAGATTTCCCAACAAAGTTCATGCACACAAATCTATAATTTTAAGTCTATTTCTGTGAAACTCAACCTGTGATTTATACTCCTAAAAATGCTCAGTGAGCCACTTGGTAAATTTATACTTTCAAAAACCTGAAATTCTGTGTTCTATAAGCTTAGAGATTCTGGTTCCTAGAGGAAAAATTTTACCAGGTACCATAGCAATAGTCCTATTAATCCTCAAATTTTTT